>JACXGM010005724.1:8455-34378 GCA_016801145.1 Umbra pygmaea
CATCACTGACTGTGGGTACTTGACACTGGACTTCAGGCATTTTGGCATTTCCTTCTCCCCAGTCTTCCTCCAGACTCTGGCACCTTGATTTCCAAATGACATGCAAAATTTGTTGTTGTTTTGTTGTGCTGCTTCTCTGTAGCCCAGGTCAGGCGCTTCTGCCACTGTTTCTGGTTCAAAAGTGGCTTGACCTGGGGAATGCGGCACCTGTAGCCCATTTCCTGCACACGCCTGTGCACGGTGGCTCTGGATGTTTGTACTCCAGACTCAGTCCACTGCTTCCGGAGGTCATCCAAGGTCTGGAATTGGTCCTTCTCCACAATCTTCCTCAGGGTCCGGTCACCTCTTGTTGTTGTGCAGCGTTTTTTGCCACACTTTTTCCTTCCCACAGACTTCCCACTGAGGTGCCTTGATACAGCACTCTGGGAACAGCCTATTTGTTCAGAAATGTCTTTCTGTGTCTTACCCTCTTGCTTGAGGGTGTCAATGATGGCGTTCTGGACAGCAGTCAGGTCGGCAATCTAACCCATGATTGCGGTTTTGAGTAATGAAACAGGCTGGGAGTTTTTAAAAGCCTCAGGAATCTTTTGCAGGGGTTTAGAGTTATTTAGTTGATTCAGATGATTAGGTTAATAGCTCGTTTAGAGACCCTTTTCATGATATGCTTATTCTTTGAGATAGGAATTTTGGGTTTTCATGAGCTGTATGCCAAAATCATCAGTATTAAAACAATAAATGACCTGAAATATTTCAGTTGGTGCATGTGCAATGAATCTAAAATATATGAAAGTTTAATTTTTATCATTACATTATGGAAAATAATGAACTTTATCACAATATGCTAATTTCTTGAGAAGGACCTGTATACACCAACATCATATCTAACCGTTCACCTAAACTTTACACTAACCTTAACCACACTGGAGTGTTGCCTAACCTTAAATGTTCCCAATATAAACCTACGGCGTCTACAGCACGCGAAAATTGAATTTGGCTTGTAAATAACTCGAAAATGTAAAGTGTAATCTTATGTTATCAGTACGCAAAGGGGTGAGATTAGGTTGATATAACGTATGTCAATGCATAACTAATAGGTATACCCACATTGATAATATCATAATTATTAGGTAATCGTCATTATATTAATTTTATTGTTAAACAAGCGACAACCTTTATGAGCATATCATCCATCACTGACCCCATTATTCCATGGTGAAGCTCATGGAAATCTGTTTCAGTGTTTAGGAGCTTTTTCCAATAATTCTAATTAGACCTAATCGTAGGCAAACTCTGCAGTTAATTAAGTCATAGGACAGTTTGTTCAGCGCTGATAAGGTTCCTGAAAATGACATGCATGCATGCGCACATAAAAGGCAAACAGACTACCACCTGTAAGTTAAACCGCACAAGACCGTCAAGTCTAAATTTACCGGTAGGGCCTATGTTATATTGTGGAACCGTAAACGTGTTAGCTATGTAGATAATAAATAATAATAACTTGTGATGCGTATATAAAATCACAGAGCCCGTAGTGAGTCTACTGTGTGAGCTGTACAACTACACTATCTTTGATAAATGTCTGTTTACACAAAGTGTGATTTTCCTGCGGTATGGGATATGTGTGGCTGGTGACCTGTTAGTCTGTTAATTACGCTAATTCCCACACATTTAGAATGACCAGATAAATCACCAAGTCTAGCCAGACCTTGGAACCGTCAATCCATTACAGCGATAGTGGTAATTTATTAAACACGTTCTCATCATTCATTAACTGACGTAGAGGCTGGAACCTAGTCCTGGGAGAATCGTGTAAATAGAACACCACCTGCAGCGGTACGCTTTGGAACAGGTGTCCAGTTTATTGGACGTGTCTATATCTTCGTTTTAAAGGGAAGAAACAGACAGTTTATCATCACACCATCACTTTATGCTTTGATCTGGCGCTTTGATCTCGCTCATGTTTCCATGGCAATGCTTATGTGTGAATGTTATGACTGTAAATTAATGTTGTAAAATCATTAACACACACTCTGTGATAATCCGAATGGGCATTTCGCAAGATATGAAAGGACAGATCAAACAATCATTATAGATAGCATTGCATCATGGACTCTTGATGATGGTTTATGGCTAATATCTCACCAGTTAAACAAAGGATTCATTGAGCCGCTCGGCTACTGATACAATACACAAAAAATATGATAACTTTCCATTTGATATGATTAGTCCCACAAACTGAGGTGTTGAGCGGACAGTGTTTGTAGAGAAGAACCGCCTATTGTGCAGATCATCATTGGAAAATTGGTTGGAAAAAGTAATCCTAATAGTCAAATGGAGTAGAAAGTGAAAATAATATTCCGATAATTTTCGCTCATATGAGTTTTAGGTATTGAAAAGTGTTCTCCAGGCAGATTTGCCTTGGAGGCAGAAGTCATTTGATTGGTTTATTCAAAACTGAGGACGGACCTCACATGACATCGGAAATGTGCACGTGAGCATAGTTTTCTCAGTCTTTAATTATATCTAACCGTACATCTAACCTTAACCCTAACCTTAACCACACTGGAGTGTTAAAATGTGATCCTGTGCTATATATACATATAAATCAAAAGTAAACAATATGAGGTCCGCCCTCATATTTGAAGGAGTTTCCACAGCAGGAAATAATCCTGAACAATCGGGAAATGTGAATTGTTATGTGAATTATAGAAATACATTTAATTTGATATCAGGTTTGGTATAAATCCAATAACTTTAAATAGGACATTATAAACTTTGGAAGACGTTTTTAAACTTGAGCAAACAAGGATTATCTGATAGAGCATCAGTAAAATAAATGGATTCCAATCACATTGTGAACAACTACTTTGTTTATTCACTGGTACTTCTGTGAAGAGATTACATTCATCAAGGAGTGCACAGATGCTCTAAATGGCCAAGAGAGCGCATCCATACTCGACACACAGTCACAACGGAGAAGAGCAGAACAGCACATCAACTATACACCAACCCCAGGCCGTAAAGGAGCCATTCAACACTCAGCCATTCATAGCCAAATGTGACAGAGGCAGACGGGTATCCCTGACTGCCCTTGCTGACACGCTGACCTCTGGATACGCCACAACAAGAGAGGTCTGAACGCAAACACACTGCTGAAGGTCAACACTAGACGGATGGTTTACAGAGACAATTTCTTGTCTTTGAAAATGACATTTTTAGACAATTAGTTTCTTCAGTGCTGCTGACAATCTTACATTTTAGATATGTGGGTTCTAGTTGGAATGAAGTCCAAGATCATTGTTATTTATATAAGTAAATATTTAAATATGTTAAACACAACCATGAAAAACAAGAACATTATTCTGGAAAAAGAAATTCAGTCAAACCACTCTGATCTGCCCTGAATAGTACATGATTAAGCTGTCATGTCTAGACACTATCCCTCCACAGCATGACGGATAGGGGGAAAACAATAATAGTTTTTTTCTTCATCCCATCGCTGCCATGTCTTTTGTTGTGTCCTTGTATCTCTGTGACCGAGCAGGGAGGAGATTGAACATTGAACATTTCCTCAAAAACCAGAAGTGGGCGTGTGGGCGTTCCAGTGTCTCTGGGTTGAGCTCCATCCTAAATAGTGTGATTAACGATGGCCGCCATAGTGAGACGTCAACACAATGGAAGGGGCTGGAGGGTTGTACAGGGGTGTGTTAGCCGATAATTACTGCTGGATACGATCTCTGTGAATGAGCGCACCAAACAGACACACGTAGGCATGCAAAACAATGAGGCGGGTGATTAGGTGGTGAAAGAAATCAGTGGGATTGGAGAGCTGCCTCAAACATCTGTTAATCCATGACCAAGGCTGCTGAATGGCTGGGCTATGCTGACAAAGAGCAGGGAGGTGACACCAAAGGCTGGCCACTAGGTTTGATCAGCTCTGCTGTGTGTCCCAGGGTGGTCCCGCGAGCTGGCTCTAGTGCATTTGTACGGAGGCAGCATTGGTTCCTTCCCTACTTCCCTGTCTAACAAAGCATTATATAATGCTTGATCTAACAAACTCTGCTTTATTGTGCAACTTCATAAATGCACCCAGCGGTTAAACAATAGCATGCTGTAATGTGATGCCACTGCCCTTCCGGTTGACAATAAACTATAAAACGCACGCCTCACCCTAGTTTCAGGATTGCCTGGCAGGTATAAAACAGGTGATTGATATATTTTTGTTGATCCAATAATAGCTCCTGTTTGTTCTCAAGAGCATCCAAGTCACTTCAACTATTTATTCTACCCAGGGTTTAATCTGGGCTCCAGGGTTTAATCTGGGCTCCATCATTCCCTATCTGATCTGTTCTCTTCCCCGCAGCTTAGAGAGGACACTAAAGTTGACATTAGCTCTGCCTTCTGCTCTACCGACTAATGAGCTGACACGCCCACCAATAGGCCTGTCTGTTTTTAATCAGGTGTTTCTATCCTCCAAGTGGGAGAGGCAGGACGAGAGAGTGAAAAAAGATTCATTATTATCACCTTCTAACCCCAACACAATCCAGGGTGTATCCAAAATGGCAGGCTCTCTAGTACCCTACTTTTGATCAGGCTATTAACGGGAACATGTGTCATCTGGGATGCACTCCTCTTTCTATCTGTTCTTCTCCTTCTATTTTTCTAATCTTATTTCTATGTGAGTAGAAAAGGACGTATCATTTTCTCATCATACATTATAATTAACCTAAACTGTCTTCCAAAAGCTGTAAGCAAGTGGGTGTTTAGCTTCAACCTTTTAACCCAGAATGCTCCTTTCATGTAGGGATGTATTTCTTTCATACTTCAGTTTCCCCCAGAATAAAAGCAAGGAGAGTGGGTACATACTATGTCTCCGACGCCCTTGGCTGCAATTTGTTTAAGTTCAGGCTCCTTCAGTTGTGAGTTGTCAACCTATTTTATGTGTCTGACGTTGCTGGTCTTGAGCCTTTTAAGTGTTAGTAAAAGGTGCTCACAGATGTTTCTGAAGCTCACGCACATAGCTCAACAAGCCCCTTCTTTACATAAATTACCATAATAAACGTGTGCTCATTTTTATTTAGAATGAAACAGAACAAGGACTGCTGTTTCAATCTGTCATTCGGTGACCGACGGGGTTAACTGTTAAAACCAGCGTTTCAGTTGAATACGTTAAGGGCTGTTGCATGTAAAACCTTCATGGTAATTTCCTGAGTGCTCCTGGACCTTCTGCTCCATATATGTAGGGGCTGTCAAGGGTATTTAAATGACTGGGCTGGTTGATCCATGTTTTTGTTACCCAAGGTCAGAGGGACAAGCATGGATCTCTGCTTCTGAAACAGTCTGTAAAGACACATTTTCTCCATGTCAACAACAATGTAGCATTTTAGACCATATTGATCAAGCACTAGTTTAGTTGGCACAAATAACTACAATGTATAAACACACAAGAGGTCAGCTTCTTTGTGCAAACACACACCAAAAATTCTTAATATATAAATATGTTATTTTGTTTATTGTTTTTTATATACTTCACCTTTATTTAACCAGGTGGGCTGGTTAAACTGATTCTCATCTGCAACGGTGACCTTGTCAAGATAAACATACCAGTGCAAGAGACAACACAGTTTCACATGACAGGAGGATATAAAATACATCAAACAGTCAGTAAAAAAAATGTTAAACAATATATGTATAGATGAGATAAATCTAAAGAGCATTACCAGTTAAAGTGTATTGTGTTTCATCAACTAGTTACAGTTACCTCTTAGGAAATGCGTTGTAAATTCTTGGACATAATTTAACTGAACTGGACATTGACCATCCTAGCACTACAGAGAAAGATACATTTAGGGTAGACTGATAGAAAGTCCATAGATTTTGAAACGTAATTGTTATTTGAATCTCTTAGATTTTTTCTGAAAAAAATATTTGAACATTCCTGATTCTAAAAAGTTTAATTGTCTCCTGTAACTTCCCATGTTATTGTGACAGATTCCCATTGAGTTGGCTACACACCACCTGGCCTGTCCTTGCTAAACAAAACAAAATGGACGTTTATTTTAAAAGTGGTAATTTGAAGTCTGGACAGAAGGGACGTTGATGCTAACAGGGAGAATTAGCAATCCGTTAATTGTCTGTACTGTCAGGGGTTACGACTGGCTAAGTGGGCGGGGCAGTCAAAGAATAATTTATCTCCCATCCCACATCGAACATGAAATTGTCATTCACTAATTAGAATCAACCTCACCACCTCCCTCTCTCTGACCTCACCTTCTGCCTCTTCTTTGTTTCTTGCCCTACTCACTTCTTTCCTGAATCACTTCCCTCTGACTCTGTGCCTCCGCCACCAGCCAGCTCAACGTCAGTGGAAGAAGTAAGACAATATAAGGATGAGGACTTGATTAGACTCGTTGAGTGTCAGTGCAGTGCCTGTCAGGAGTTTTAACAGCGAAACCAGAGAGAAGAGGGTGCTTGATTAAGATGGATGATTTATGGACAAAGAGACATAGCAGGTTAGATTGAGATGGATGATTTATGGACGAAGAGACATAGCAGGTTTCGCCCCATAAGAAGAAATGGTCTGAATTCACCACAGACAAGGTCACACACACAACCACACACACACACACACACACACACAAATGTACACACACTCACATACAACATGCAAACATATGTGCGTTTTAACACCACAGATGGCCAGGGTTCGAATCCTGGTCACGGTTTTGGATTGTGCCTGGGGGCAGTGCTGCCCAGTTAGGTAGTTAGTTAGTTAGTTAGTTAGTTAGTTAGTTAGTTAGTTAGTTAGTTAGTTAGTTAGTTTCCTTTATATTATCAGGCAAGTTGACTGAGAACATATTCTCATTTACAGGCAAATGGCCTGGGGAGAATTGCGGAGAGAGGGAATGAATGAGCCAATTGAAAGCTGGAGATGATTAGGTTGCCATGTTGGTATAAGTGGAAATTAGTCCAGGACACCGGGGTTAACACCCCTACTGTTACGATAAGTGCCATGGGATCTTTAGTGACCACAGAGAGTCAGGACACCCGTGTAATGTCCCATCAGAAAGACTGCACTCTACGCAGGGCAGATGTCCCCATCACTGCCCTGGGGCATTGGAAATGATTTTTAGGCCAGAGGGAAGAGTTCGCCCTACTGACACTCCAACACTACTTCCAGCAGCATTGGTCTCCCATCCAGGGACACACCAAGCCTGACCCTGCTTAGCTTTAGAAGCAAACCAGCAGTGCAATACAGGGTGCTATGCTGCTGGCAGGGTAGGCGGGTAGCTAGTAGGATGCGGGTACATTGTCACGTTGCTCTCCAGTGACTCGTTGTGCGTACGTCAGGTGTCTGTGTACGTCGTATAGTTGATGAATTTGTAACCTGCCATGCGAGTATCAAATTAAGGGTTTTGTGCTGAATGAGAAGTGTGATAAGAATCAGACTGCTTGGTGTCATGTAGCACTGAAACGCTAGCACCTCTATCACTAAAACGCTAGCACCGCTAGCACTGAAACGCTAGCACCGCTAGCACTGAAATGCTAGCACTGCTATCACTGAAACACTGCACGGACATCAGTCTGGCAGTACTTGATAGGCCAAAAATTTTATCAGAGGAGATTTTTCTTGACCTATTTATCCACATTTGATGACGAGAATAATAAGTGCTTGGAAATAACCGTAATGTGAAAACCTCAACCTGTGGCTTGATTGGTTACGAGTGGGTCCAATCACATTAAAATAAATGTTGCTCAAATGCCCCATACCAAAAGGCTTTGATTCCCAGACTGATGTTTGTGTAGCATTTCAATGCTAGCAGTCTCAGGCAGCATTACGAGGCCCGGCGACGTGCTTGGAGATCATCCCACCCCTGAAAGGAAATGCTAATGAGAGAAGGATTAAAGCACAGGTGTCAAACCGATTCCACAGAGGACCAAGTGACTGATTGGTTAGGTCACTAATTGGTTAGGATCTCCCATCACCTGGTGGTCTAGGTCTAATTTATTCACTAATTGGTTAGGATCTCCCATCACCTGGTGGTCTAGGTCTAAATTAGTCACTAATTGGTTAGGATCTCCCATCACCTGGTGGTCTAGGTCTAATTTTTTCACTAATTGGTGAAGATCTCCCATCACCTGGTGGTCTAGGTCTAATTTATTCACTAATTGGTGAAGATCTCCCATCACCTGGTGGTCTAGGTCTAATTTATTCACTAATTGGTGAAGATCTTTCATCACCTGGTGGTCTAGGTCTAATTTATTCACTAATTGGTTAGGATCTCCCATCACCTGGTGGTCTAGGTCTAAATTAGTCACTAATTGAAAAAGAAAAAAAACAGCGTACAGTATACTAGACCCTCCGTGGAATTGATTTGATAAGTGACTGGGGGCATTGGACATGACAAAAAAAACGTGTAACCACCCCCATCCCCTTAACACCACACACAATAGATTTCTTGGTGAATTAGGTTCAGAAAATTTAGTTGTTTATTGTAACATGTAAAATGTAGTACCTACAATCTAGTAGACACATTACCACGATGGATCTGATGTGTTTAGAGCCCACTGACAAACAAATGGCCAACAGATGTCCTCTCATCCCTGGCCCTCTTGTTCACCCAGGCAGATAACACAACCATGTTTGAACATCCCTCTTAATTACCCCATACGAGCCGACCCCAGAGGGACCCTCAGACGGTGGGAAGTGGGTTAAGTCCTTCTGTAGCCTTATGCGGCTTCATCGCTTGGGGGTCTGGTGTCGCTACATTCCTTATCAGGGCTAATAGTTAAGGTAGCCTTGCCTTATCAGTGACCTACTGTACCTGTACACCTGGTTTAACTCATGTCAATTACCCGATAATGATGTGTGTTAAAGCGCTTTGCCTACTTGGTCATCTCTCAGATGCCCCTACTGTTCCTACCTCCCAGTGCGGCTTCACACACGGCTCAAAGAGAGGCCAAATAGATACTACTGCCTCGCCTGGCAAGTTCCCACACCCTTGACCTGGCAACATGTTTGCAAGTTAAATATATCTTTAGCATTGAGAACAGGATAGAACAAGATATAATGTGGGCTAATGATACTCTTTCCAATAGACATACAATTTCAACTGTTTAGAAAGAGAGCAGTGCATACAAAAATAGAATCATAAAATATATTGATTTTTAAACAAAACAAAAAACAAACACAGGATAAGAAACAACTAGATTGTTGTTTGATATCCTGTTGTATACATTGATGTATATTCCCTTGAATGTAAGGCTTCTATTTCTTATGTGGTCCAGAGTGCTAAAGCAGTGCTAATCATATTGATTGATTTCAACCCCTATCACTGTTACACCTGTCAAGCTTAGGCCAGAGGTGGGCCAGAGGGTGGGCCAGAGGGTGGGCCAGAGAGTGGGCCAGAGGGTGGCCCAGAGGGTGGGCTCTTTGTGTCCACGAGGTCTCACTAGTAATAAAACCCACCGCACATGTGGTATTGTGTCCTGTGGGACACATCATGGCAGAAAGACTAAATGACCCACAGTGTGAGACTGCAGGTATCAATCAGCAGTTAGTTGATTGAATTGATCATATTGATTTGTAACAGCATGAGGAGTCCCAAATAGAACAATATTCCCTATATTGTGCCCTACACAGGCCACTGTAGTGACAGATACACTATATAGGGAAATGGGTACCAATTAGGACGTCTACCAGATTTTTAAGGTCTAAACCAGGTATAAATCTTGCAATCAGTGATTAATTTAAAGCACATCTCAAGAGGGAAATGGCTGAACCATACGCCTTTTAGGGAATCGATACAATTTTAATTACCCTTTAGGATTGAATGAAAGCAGGTATATGTTGAATCTGTGCAAGCTGCTTTTCCAGGTCTATTTAAGACTCTTAGAACTGATGTATAAAATTTATCATGATCTTACAATGACCTTATTACAAAAAGCTATCAGAGATTAATGGGTATTATGTATCCATGGCCTATGAATAAGAGTTGAGCTCTTTGATTTTACCTAATTGTTGGATCCAAACTTCATAGTCATAAAATGTGCTCTTTGTAAAATCTTGCACTATAATAACTTTCAACTGCTTTTCTTTTCAGGCGACGGAAGATGTTTTGTCACATCCAGCCCAGCAGGTGGCAGGCGTGGACCTGGACTAAGAGATGGACTCCTTAAATGTATTTTTAGTGAACTGCGTATTCTGAGTTGTTTGTTGTGTTATTGCTTAAATGTATGTCTTTTTTCCATTTATGTGTATATACGTGTGTTGGTATTAATATTTATATCATCATTCCATGCATTGCATGATGTTTAGTTGTTGGGTAATTTCCCTTTAAATCTTATGACACCTCTCCCCCGATTCGGCCATTGCTAGGATAGTTGCTAGGTAAGGGCTTTTAACTGATTAGGGAGTGGATGCAGCCGTGTCAAGTTAGCTAGTTAGCTGGCCTCTTTATAAGCGGGCCCAATTGGGGAAGAGGTGTCGATCATTGTATAATGTCAATGTCAGGTGCTGTGTATTGTTTTCTGAAGTTCGGTCCAGAAGATACTACTTTATGCCTTGTGAGAAGTGAGTCCGCGTAGCTCTTTTAAGGCACCTAGCTATCTCCGTGTACCCTGCAACCTGCTCATATTGTAACCCAGATCATTGTGAACAAAACTACCAGCATCTACATCCACCATCTGCCTACCTGCGTCTTCCTCTCTTCACTCTTCCTATCTTTATGAACAGAAAAAGATTAAACAAATTAGACATGAACTGAACAAGTTCCACAGTTGTGAATTACATAAATGTAATAATGTGTCCCTGAACAAAGTAACAGTCAGTATCTGTAGTGGCCACAAGCTTCATTAACCTTCTAGGTCGACGCATATTTGCGTCAAAGCCGATGATCTCCCAAAGTGTATGCTAGTCACTAATGCTTGGAAAGCGTGTGGTGGGTTTGTGATGTCTGGTGAGGACCTGCCTTAAATCAGGCCTACAGGCCCTCAGTTCAGCCTCTCTCAGCCTATTGAAGACCGTCTGAACACTGATGGAGGGATTGTGCGTTCCTGGCGTGACTCGGCCACTTGATACCATCCTGTACCTGTCCTGCAGGTGTAATTATCGGATGTACCGACCCTGTGCATGAGTTGTAACATGTGGTCTGCCATTGCGTGGACGATCAGCAGTCCTTAAAGTATGTATATCAAAAAATGATTCACTAAAATATGCAGTGCTTTGTTATGCACAATGGCAAGGTATAAAATACCTAATATTTATAAAACACAGACAATTTAAGCAGTTAGTTCATATTATGGCACTCACACATACACAATGTAGACACACACACAACATACAGTACACACAAAGACAATGTAGACACACACACAAAGACAATGTAGACACACACACAACATACAGTACACACACACACACACACACACACACACACACACAACATACAGTACACACATACACAATGTAGATACACACACAACATACAGTACACACAAAGACAATGTAGACACACACACAACATACAGTACACACAAAGACAATGTAGACACACACACAACATACAGTACACACAACGACAATGTAGACACACACACAACATACAGTACACACAACGACAATGTAGACACACACATTGCTTACCGTAGGAGGATAATTTCAGAGGGACTGGGGGAATTAGCTGATTAAAGCTGGCTGTGTGTAGCAGTGACGGGGGTGCGATTCATGCCTGTTGGCGTGTGATGGAGTGTTACACTGTTGTCAGATAGAGAGAAATGTCTTCATCAATTTGTACCCATTATCATGTCAATAGGAGTGGGGGGGGGGGGAGGCTACTGGGCATCTGCATTACCATCTGCACACACACACACACGTGCGCGCACACTCGTGCACACTCACACTACGAGGGCACCTTTCGTCCCGCCCCTCCCAACCAGAGGGGTTTACGGTAAGCTTTCTTTTTAATTTTCCTGAAACTGCTGACTAACGCTTCAAGTTTATTAAAGTCTGAATCCGTCACAATCACTGCATATTTAGATGTTCATCATTAAATGCTAACAAACCGATCATATTTACACATTCACCTTTATATTGAACATTTTATGAGTGTAGCCTTTCATTTATAATGCAATTGGCTAAAATATTATATCATTGCTATCTCTGCTTCTGTTTTTTAAAAAGGACACATGTCTCTGCAGGATGTCGATACTGTAATTGATAGTTTCATTCCAGTGTTACAGTTTTTGATGGACTGCTCAAATTTCCCCACAGAGAACTGAAATGTATGACACACAACGTATGTCAAAAATGGATTTCTGTTCTCTACAATAGTGCACTAATTCTGAAGAGGGACTGCTTAGGGCTATGGTCCAAAGAAGTGCACTTCATAGGCTAAAGGGTGTCAGTTATGATGCAGTCCTTATGTGTTTTAATCATCTTTCTCCATGCCTTTAGGTCTATACCATAGTAGTGATTGGGGTGGTCATGGCAACACTACTACCAGAGCCACTCAATGCTGACCCATAATCCAGCACTAATTAAATAACCCACTAAATCAATTCATCACCTAAATCAATAAAGCAGTCATTTGGTGCAGTATATCATCTGCCAGGTTAAACAACACTGACAAATCACATTTGAAGGCCGCAGGGTATTTTACAAGACAGTTGGTCTCACAGCAATAAGGAAGCTTAATTTACCATTCAGGTGTTCACACTGTATTCACTGACCTTGTGTTTAAATGTTATGGCAGTGGAAGTGAAAACGTTAGAACCTAAAGAGAGGGTGGCATCTGAGGTGAGGAATATGGTTCCTCTGTTATAAATATGTTCTCTCAATATAGAGAAGAGAAACTGGTAAAAACACAAATCACCTGAATGAAAGAGAGAGGAAAAGAGAGAATGAATCAGAGAGAATGAATCAGAGAGAATGAATCAGAGAGAATGAATCAGAGAGAATTAATCAGAGAGAATGAATCAGAGAGAATGAATCAGAGAGATGAATCAGAGAGAATGAATCAGAGAGAATGAATCAGAGAGAATGAATCAGAGAGAATGAATCAGAGAGATGAATCAGAGAGAATGAATCAGAGAGATGAATCAGAGAGAATGAATCAGAGAGATGAATCAGAGAGAGTGGCCCTCATTTATGAAACGTGCGTACGACCTAAAACAGGCGTACGACGGGCGTACGCCGATTCCTACGCAAGGCAAGGGATTTATCGTAGGCTGTGATAAAATCTGGTCTGACTTCGTGTACGCAAATTCTATAGTGTGACTAGCGGTGTTCATGGTACAACCACCCGGTTCAGTAAATTGTTGAACCAGCAATCATTGATGAATATGTCTGCATCGCAACTACCCCATATTGCAAATTCCATTTCAGAATTACTAATTAATTATATACAGCACATTGCTATTAAGTGGTTTATTTTTTCCCTTTCACTTCGTTGTGGCCTATAACATGGTGGCAGAAATTAGGCAAAAAACTAATTGAATCAAATAATATATATTATTATTATTTAAACAAGCGCTTTGGCAGTCCTGTAGTCGAAGCGATGGCAGATCTGGAGGACCTTAATTAGCACTCTCTACATTGGGACCCTTCAGCGAGAGATCAGGGACAGGTCTAGTATATATCACAGCCAACAATAGTCGAAGTATGCCAGCAGTTTTAGCAGCTATGAAGTCCCTTTCTGCCTGGTATATTCAAACTATGATTAAAATACAATTTTATGAGATTGCTGGGTTTCCAATTGGGGCGAATTGGGCGATTGATTGTACTGCGTCTTTAGCCACCATCCATGAATGATTATGCATTTATCAATCGCAAAAACTTTAATTCAATCAACGTTCAGATCTTATGTGATGCAAGGATGTTTGTTCTGAATATTGGTAGCCCGGTGGCCGGCTGGGACGCATCTTTATTTTTCTAAACTGCAGCATTGGAATAAGGCAACAGGGCGCACTGCATGGCTGGAGTTGTCTCCTCAGTGAGTTACAATTATTATAATAGTTTTACGTAGTTCTTTGGTGAAACGGTTGGATGTGATTCCTCCTGGGGAAAAAGGCTATGCCCTGACTGAGTACCTTATAACACTGCTTGCAAATCCGTTTGCAAATCCGAAACAAGCAGGAAAGCAGGTTCAATAGTACGCACACGAACCACAGAGTGATGTATAGGTTTGCTCTAGGGCAGATGGCTTTGTCTTGGGTAAGGGGAGTGGGGTGGGGGACTGCTATACACACCAGAGCAGGCTTGTAACATAATTATGGCATGCGGGGTTCTCCACGATATTGCGCTGGAGAACGTGCCATTCAATGAAGATCAGAGGCCACATCTGCCAGCTCTACGAAGGAGACAGGATCTTATTTTGAGCTTCTAATATAGTAAGTGCTATATTGGGTATGAAAGCTACTTAAAAAATACAACGTGGAATGTTTAGTGAAAAAAAATTCATTTATTTGAAATACACTTCAGGTTCTCATTTATCGCTTTCAATGACTATAGCAGTAACCTCAGTCAACACCGCATTTTACTTGAACAATCAACGTCTGATTTTAAGCTTCGAAATTAAACCAAGCGGTTGGCCTGCACCTGAGACCTGAGCATCTTTATTTTATCTCAGAGAAAATCCTTTTCTTTGCCGGATTTCGCTTATCCATGTCGTAAATTCTAAGGGCGAGAGCTCTAATCGATGCATATTTGTGGGCGTGTTATTTAAATTACGATGGTTTTCAACCGTCTGATTTATCATCAGCCGCTCATTCGTACGGTGGAATTGGAGTGATACGTAAGTTTTGTAAATCACACGTGAGTCTCGTCGTAAGATGATTTCTGCGATCAGATCTAGACTGGTTTCTTTGCACGTTTGATAAATGAGGGCCAGTGTGTTTACAGGTTGACAAGTTTGTAATGTCAGTAAAAAATTTTACACACACAGAAATATATGTAGCTTCATATACTGTGGAAATCTTATTTTCCTTCTAGTTATTATTATTATTATTATTAACCATTATTTTACCAGGCAAATTGATTGAGAACATATTCTTATTTGTAACAACAACCCGGGGAGTAGATCGAGTGGGAGCAGAGGGGATGAATAATGGAAGCCAGTTTAAAGCTGGGGGTGATTAGGTTGCCATGATGGTATGAGGACCAGATTGGAAATTAGTCCAGGACACTGGGGTTAACACCCCTACTCTTACGAATAGTGAAATAGGATCTTTAGTGACCACAGAGAGTCGGGACACCATTAAAAGTTCCAACCAAATGATGTCCCCATCACTGCCCTGGGGCATTGGGAATTATCTTTAGAGGGAGGAGTGCCCCCTACTGACCCTCCAACACCACTTCCAGGTGCACTGTCCTCCCATCCAGGGACAGGTTAGACCCTGCTTAGCTTGCTCATTTGCAGGTTGATATCACCTACAATTCAATGCAAACTGTACTGACATATGTAACAACGGCGGCCTCAAAGTAACGTCTTTAATTAATGAAAAAAATATTTTATGTCAGACTTGAACCTCATAGGTGAGACCACACATCCTTACTCAGGTACGTCCTTAATCAGGTACGTCCTTAATCAGGTACGTCCTTACTCAGGTACGTCCTTAATCAGGTACGTCCTTACTCAGGTACATCCTTACTCAGGTACGTCCTTAATCAGGTACGTCCTTACTCAGGTACGTCCTTAATCAGGTACGTCCTTACTCAGGTACATCCTTACTCAGGTACATCCATAATCAGGTACGTCCTTAATCAGGTACGTCCATAATCAGGTACGTCCTTACTCAGGTACATCCTTAGATATTCTGGTGACTCTGGTCACTACCCTAACCATTATTCCATCATTCAACAACATTCAAGGGCTGAGACTTTAGGGCTTAGGGTTTCGCTCCTTTGTGTTTGGACCCCAGTTTATCTTCTGCTAGTACTACTGAGATGGTAAACAAACTGAATGGCTGCACGCTGCCCCCTGGAGGGTGGTGTTTGAACAGATATACAGCCATGGTTGAGGGTTTACTTGAACAAAATCTCTGACACACAGAAGTAGATCTCTCGTAATATGGGCAGTTGGTTCACTCAACTTCTGTGTTCTTATGTTACATGCATTGCTATATCCAGCCTGCCTAAACAGCATAAAAAGGCAATTCAAAACCTAAGCTAAACTTTTCTTTGACAAATCATGGTTCAACCTATTAATCAGTTACAAAGAGAAACAAACAGATGCAAAGCGTTTAATTATATCATATATTTAACAACTGCAGGCAGAGTCTATATCATACAGACTCTTTCCTGAGGAGGTTGAATATTATGGGATGCTTGCTGGTGACAATCATTCATTCACTAATTCCTCATGACAAACATTAAAATCCAGCTCCATCTTAAGCCCATTTAATGTCAGTTGACTTTTACAAAGTTGTGGAAGTCCTTATATGATGCTGTTCATGCTAGAATGCCTTTAGGTCACTAGAACCCACACAGTTTATTTATTAAGCTAGAACCCCAACTCATTTTCTATCAACTTCAATATGACCATGTTGTTCCATAGTAGGACACCTGACAGAACTGGCATGGTAGTACTGACCTCTAGTGGAACAAACATGTCCTTACAACTGACCTAGTCAGATCGCAGTGCCTTGAGCCCCCTTTCCACGCCTCTTCTCAAAAAGCAGTGAATGATGTAATTGAGAAAGAAGCAGTGCTTGAATTGGACCGGTAATATGACTTCTACATTTTATGTTGTGGAGGACTGGAGGTTTTTCTTGCATACTAGCACTTCTCATAAGATCCCAGTACTCATCAATGTCCATCTCCATTGAGACTAATGTAATTACTTGCACCAGTCCGCTTCTCGATACCAAGGATGGGACAAATTGCCTAATCATAAAACATTTATAGCCGTGCACATCTTCTGGATTACCTCCACTTAGTGCACTGCTGGCAACAGAAATGATGATGTCATAGGTTTGGTGTAATGATAAAACCTTCAAAATAAAAGTCTGAAAGTCAATGCATATTAAAGTGTATAATCCCTTACTTAGGATAGTAAACTGTAAAGAAAGGCAGTTCAGATTTTATGATGGTTTAAGCATGTACAAAGAGTGAGTAGTGGGAAAAATCTGATCATCTCTGCAACTGCAGCTCTCGTAGGGTGTTCCCGGCCTGCAGTGGTCCAAGGAAGGACGTGGGGAGTGAAGGCTGGTCTGTGTTGTCTGATGCAACAGACAAGCTACTGTAGCTCAAATTGCTGAAGAAGTTCATGCTGGTTTTGATATAAAGGTTTCAGAAAACAGTGCATCGCAGTTTGTTCCCTATGGAGCTACAGATATGGCGGCTAAAGGGGGACCTACATAATATTAGGCAGGTGTACCTACCTTACTTGCCGACAAAAATTGCTGTACATCAAAAACTATTCAAAACGCAGTGAGACACATTTGAAAAATATTCACTAGGGTCTGTTTTATCCAAAAACAGTCACATATCCTCCAGAACTACATGTAGGACAGCCAGCAACACAAATTAATGGACCCACCACCGCCTCTCTCCCATTCAACTTAGTATAGGCTCAATTTGCCGAACCAACGCATTGAAATGTTAAGTGGGGCTAAACCCTTTCTTGTTAAAAAACGGACATTTGGTTATTGACAAAAGCAGCAGGATGAGTGTTTTTGTGACTTTTCACCATTTTACTCCCCTCCAAATTCCCTCTAATCCTGTCTTATTGGCAGCTCCGCAACTCCTTGACTGATCTGTGGGATGGCGAAGGGCACGCACATGGTTCATCCAACCACATGTTGCCCAGCTGCCAATTATTTTAGCACTGCGATCCAACGTGGGATCATGTGTGGGATGATTACGTTTTCCAACTATACTTCCCGATTGAACCCACAGGCGCCCTATCTGAACACAAGGAGTCGCTGTAGAGCAACATGGCAGGATAGATAATCTGAGTTATCTAACCCAAATCCCGGGCAGCGCTATACCAATTTGTGCTGCCTCTGCCAGAGGCCCGGGGAAAGTCAGAGAACACATAGTCTGTGACTATCATGATGTAGACTGTCGAGCAATGTAGCGACTTAGCCCACTATGCCTCACGGACCCCCAAATTCTGAAGTGTTTAGGGCTATATTATCCTCTCAGATCCACCACAATGCTGCAAAACTCATTGGACAGCTTTTCACAGTGCAGATTGACAATGACCAGAAGCATCCTGCCAAAGCACACTGCCAAAGCAAACGTTTTTACGACAAAGAAGTGGAATGTTCTAGAATGGCCGAGTCAATCACCTGACCTGAATCCTCTTCATCATTTGATGCTCTAAGAACAAGCAGGAACTGAAGACAGCTGCGGTAAAGGCCTGGCAGAGCATCACCAGGGAAGAAACCCAGCGTCTGGTGATATCTATAGGTTCCAGACTTCAAAGAATTTGCAACCAAGTATTAAATCTCATAATTTAATTCATGATTACCGTCACGTTGACTACATGAAACAGTTTCTCCCCTGTGTGTTTATTGATGGTTTAGTTTCTGTGTGTTCTATATCTGATTAGATGGATTTACAGCTTCTCTGATCAGCTGATTTTATCATGTTTTAAATTACCAATATATCTCATTCAATCATCGGCCACAGCTGCAACCACTTTCTCATTGTCTGTGTACTTAAGCCATGTGTTAGTGTTTGTATGCTCTGAGCTGTGTATTGTTTCAGGTCTGTGTGTGTTAGTGTTGGGTTTGTCCTTTTGTGTCAGTCTTCTCTCCTTCACTACACCATGGAAGATCATTACAATTATGTTCCTTTGGCCAATTGCTTTTGAGCCCCTACAATTGAAGGTCTATACATTCCCTGGCCACTACAATAGGTACACCTGTTCAACTGCACATTAACGCAGATATCTAATCAGTCAATCACGTGGCAGCAAGTCAATGCATTTAGGCATGTAGACATGGTCATGACAATCTACTGACGTTCACACCAAGCATCAGAATGGGGAAGAAAGGTGATTTAAGTGTCTTTGAACGTGGCATGGTTGTTGGTGCTATACGAGCTGGTTTGAGTATTAGAGAATAGCCCGAAATGGTCAGAGGAGAATGGCCAGACTGGTTCGAGCTGATAGAAAGGCAACAGTGACTCAGACAATCACTCGTTACAACCAGGTCTTGGATAATTTAAACAATTTAATGCCAACTTGGTGACTTTCTGTTGTTGAGGAAAACTTTTATTTTCATATATGTGTCATGTACAACTTACTCCTTGGTCTCTGTTGATTCCTGCAAGATTGTTACTGAATTGTTTAACCAGTTGTTGCCCCCCTTAATGCATTCCTTACAGAGGTAGCTGATTGGCTAATGACCCTGGATATCAGGGGTCACCAGGCTTAGGTCAGTTAGGACTCAATAATGTAAGTCTGCCCTTGAGCAAGGTCTTAACACTATTTGCTCGAGGTTAACATGTACACTTCCAATTTATGCTTCATGTGTATGTGTCAAATAGAACAAAAAGAAGTACCCACATTATTATTATTGCAACAAATATAACAAACAAACTAATTTTGAGCATGACTTTATTGAGAATGGACATCAGAGTTATAAAACCTAGCATGTGCCGGTACAGTCATTGAGCCTTCCAGAAAACAGTGATTGAGAATACCTCAGTAAAAAAAAAACATTGGCCAGGCAAAACATTATTCAAATGAAAGTAAATTGGAAAATAAGAAAGTTCACAATATGGATAAACATTTCCGTTTTAAATACAAAATAAATCATGCATAATGCAGACAAAAAAACATTTGACAATGGCTACTAATTTGGCAATCAATCTAGTAACATCTTACTCCTGACAATAATTTATTAAATTAATACTCCTCTCCTTCTTCCTCCTCTTCAAAAGAGTCAATGCCCACCTCTTCATAGTCTTTCTCCAGGGCTGCCATGTCTTCTCTGGCCTCAGAGAACTCTCCCTCCTCCATGCCCTCTCCCACATACCAGTGGACAAAGGCCCTCTTGGCGTACATCAGGTCAAACTTGTGGTCCAGACGTGCCCAGGCCTCAGCGATTGCAGTGGTGTTACTCAACATGCACACAGCCCTCTGGACCTTAGCCAGGTCTCCACCGGGAACCACTGTGGGTGGCTGGTAGTTGATACCAACCTTGAACCCGGTGGGACACCAGTCCACAAACTGGATGCTTCTTTTTGTTTTAATTGCCGCAATAGCTACATTGACATCTTTGGGAACAACATCACCACGGTACAGTAGACAGCAGGCCATGTATTTGCCGTGACGAGGGTCACACTTCACCATTTGGTTTGAAGGTTCAAAGCAGGCATTTGTGATCTCGGCGACTGACAGTTGCTCGTGATAGGCCTTCTCTGCAGAGATGACTGGGGCGTAGGTGGCCAGGGGGAAGTGGATTCGGGGGTAGGGCACCAAGTTGGTCTGGAACTCTGTCAGATCCACATTCAGGGCTCCGTCGAATCGCAGGGAGGCTGTGATGGAGGAGACGATCTGACTAATCAGACGATTAAGGTTTGTGTAAGATGGACGCTCAATGTCCAAGTTCCTGCGACAGATGTCATAGATGGCTTCGTTGTCGACCATGAAGGCACAGTCAGAGTGCTCCAGGGTGGTGTGGGTGGTCAGGATGGAGTTGTAAGGCTCCACCACAGCTGTGGACACCTGAGGAGCCGGGTAGATTGCAAACTCCAGCTTGGACTTCTTCCCAAAGTCCACAGATAGGCGCTCCATCAGCAGGGAGGTGAATCCAGAGCCGGTTCCTCCTCCAAAGCTGTGGAAAACCAGGAACCCTTGAAGCCCAGTGCACTGGTCAGCCTAAGGAGGACAGAATTAGACAGTTAGATCAGTTTGGTGTAGGGCTGGGCGATAATTCTATATTTATCGTTATCAATTTTTTTTAAATAATATCGAGAAGAATATCCCATATCAACATATCGCGATAACAGCTGGTTTTGTTCTGAATGAAAGAAACATCAAACAAATGTGTTGAGTATTTCATATTGCTTGTACTGTAGTTCAGTTTTCTTTTAAACTTTTAAACAGAAATATTACAAGGTCAATCAATATTTTTTGTATGTATTTTGTTTTTAATTGTTCATACAGCAGACTATACACTTTGATTTAATCAAGTCACAGCAGGTCCTTTCAATATATCGTTAGGCATATCGTATCATTTGGTGTCACCTGGACAACAGCATTTACACCGTGTGAACAATTATTAGGCAAGTTGTATTCTTGATGATTAATTTTATTATTGAACAACTACAGTGCTCTTGCTAAATCCAAAATGTAAATACACCTCAAACCGTAATGGTTAAAAAAAGTAAAAGTGAGGTATTGGCTTTCTTTGGAGAATATCTGTGTGCACAATTGTTGGGAAACTATTAGTGTGCAGAATAATTATGCATCTAAATGAAAAACGAAAGGTTTCCCATCTCACTTGCTGATTTTCAAGTGAGAATAATAGACAAACAATTCAAAATGTACAAATAAATATTTCTGACATTTCAAAACAAATCAGTGACCAATATAGCCACCCTTCTTTTCAACAGTCATACACATTCCATTCATAGATTCTGTCAGTTTCTTGATCTGTTGATCAACGTTTTGTGCAGCAGCACAGCCTCCCAGACACTGTTCAGAGGTGTTCTGTTTTCCTTAACCGTAAATCAACCATTTAAGAAGGGACCACAAATTCTCAAAAGGGTTTAGGTCAGGTGAGGAAGGAGGGCCATGTCATTATTCTTTCATCTTTAAGGCCTTTACTGGCTAGTCACGCAGGGGAGTACTTCGATGCATGCGATGGAGCATTGTTCTGCATAAAAATCATGGTCTTCTTGAAAGATGCAGACTTTTTCCTGTACCACTGCTTGAAGAGAGTGTCTTCCGAAAACTGGCAGTAGATTTGGGAGTTGAATTTGAGTCCGTCTTCAACCCAAAAAGGTCCAACTAGATCATCTTTAATAATACCAGCCCATACCATTACCCCACATCCACCTTGCTGGCATCTGAGTTGAAGTGGAGCTCTGTGGCCATTACTGATCCAGCAACGTCAAGTCACTCTCATCTCATCAGTCCATAAAACCTTTGAAAAATCTGTCTTCAGATATTTCTTGGCCCAGTCTTGACATTTCAACTTATGTGTCTTGTTCAGTGGTGGTCGGGTTTCAGCCTTTTTTACCTTGGCCATGTCTCTGAGCACTGAACACCTTGTACTTCTGGGCACTCCAGGTAGGTTGCAGTTCTGGAATATGAAAGCACTGGAGGATAATGGGTTCATGGTGGCTTTACATTTGAGCCTTCTCAAATCTTTGGCAGTTAATTTGCATCTTTTTTCTTATCACGTTCCTTGCGACCCTGTTAACAAAATGTTTGATGTTTCTGTGATCATCACATATCTCAGCGATTTCAAGAGTGCAGCATCCCTCTGAAAGACTTTTTACAAATGTTTAATTTTTGAGTCAGTTAAATCTCTTTTTTTGCCCATTTTGCCTGAGAAACAGAAGCTGCCAATTAATTATGCACACCTTGATGTAGGGTGTTGATCTCTTTAGGCCACACCCTCCCTCATTACACTAATACACATCACCTGATATGCTTAAATCCAATAAGCATTCCAGTTTATACAGCTTGGAGTTGGAACATATGCATAATAATGATGATATAGTATAAATACTGACTTGCCTAATAATTGTGCAAACAGTGTAATTTATAGCAATGTCTTGCCTCATCCAGGCAGTGACTCCAGCAGATTCATGCACAACACTTTTGACTAATTGCTCTTCAGACAAATAGGGATGTGGAACAGCCGTGGTTGGTGGATCTTAACTGGGGACACCGGGCTCGCATTACTATCTGGACTGGGGGAAATGGAACGGTATCACACAATGGGTTTGATGCACTACACACTGTTCCATTCACTCCGGTCCAGAATGTAATGCGAGCCTATCCCCAGTTAAGATCCACCGACCGCAGCTGATGTGGAACCTATAAGCAGATCTGCTTCACAACAGTTATCACAGTCAATGATTCCCCCTTTAGTCATTTGAGCAAATTATCTAAACCAACTACATTTCCCAAGTTGCTTTGAGCCCAAAGTGTTCTGCCAAAGCTCAATCATCACCATGGTTATATTCTCATTAGCTGACTCACATTCATGATAGCTTGCAAATAATGTGGAAAACACTTTTTTTCTGTTTTGCTTCCGTGGTAGCAGAAATGTTGCACTAAATAAGTGCTTGCTTGACCAACATCACTAAAATATACAGTGGGCTCCAAAATAACTGGAACTGCTGACTGACAATGCACAAACAACAGTTTAAAAACATAAACAATATACTGTAAATATAGAGATGGGGTCCGCCTGCCGTGGTGGGCTAAGTTTCTGCATTGCAGAAGAGTCTACTTCATGATAGTCAGTGGTTGGAGCCTGACTACGTGTTCTCTGACTCTCCCCGGACCTCCTGCACAAGGCAAGGATTTGGGTAAGATAAATTTAGTAATAGATTTTCTATCCTGCCATGTCACTCTTCAGCAACTCCTTGTGTTCAGCGCCTGTAAATTCAATCACGGACGTAAAGTTGTTAATCGTTATCATCCTGTGCATGATCTGACTAAAGGCTTCCGTGTTGGATGAACAGTGTATAAAGAATTGGCGACATGTGGTTGGATGAACCATGTGCACGCCCCTTGCCATCCCACAGATCGGTCCTAAGTTGCAGGGTTAGTGGAAATTGGGAAGGGGATAAAATAGGAAAACTTAAAATAAAAAATATATATAATTAGAGATATAAACTCCTAATACCTAAATGTGAGGAACATTGAACTTTATTAATGTTGCAATGGAACTTAAATCATACAATTATTTAACACAAAAGAAATTTCTACAAAATCAAGGTTCCATAATTATTAGCACTCCATTTTCAGTACTTCCTCTGGCCAGGATAACAGCATGGAGTTTCTTCCCGTAATGTTTGACAAGGTTAAAGAACACATTTGGAGGGGTTTTGGACCATTCCTCTATGCAGATCCTTACAAGATCCTTCAAATTCTTGGGTTTGTGCTTATCAACTGCCCTCTTCAACTCAGCCTACATGTTTTCATTTGTATTGAGGTCCGGCAACTGAGATGGCCATGGCAGAACATTGATTTTTTTTTCACGGAACCATTTCTGTGTAGATCTTCAGGTATGGAAGTTGGAAAGTTCACCTGGCTACCGCCAAGTTCATGCCTTCTGGCAGAGGCAACCAGATTGTCAGCCAAAATTGCCTGATACTTGGTGGAATTCATTATGCCATCAATCTTGACCAGTGCCCCTTGAACTCTGAAATTAAAACAGCCCAAAAACATCACTGACCACCACCAGGTGCCTCTCCTTGAATCCATCTCTGTTTGCCAAACATGCTCATGCTGTAACTGACCAAAACTGATGTTCAATTTTGAAGACAAATCAGAGCAACTTCTTCATGTCATAATTGTAAATGACATTTGGCAAACTTCAAGTGCTTGCGTCTGTGTCTTGGGGTCAGAAAGTGCTTTCTTCTGGCAACTGTTCTAAAGGGGCTGTGGTTGTGGAGGTGGCGTCTAATGGTGCTTTTTGAAACATGGTGACACCAAGACGCCACCAAGGCCTGCAATTCTTTCACAGTGATTCTTAGGGATTTTGTTGCTTCTCTCACCATCCTCCTCCCTATCCTGGGGAGCAAAATGCATATGCGTCTTTTTTTTGTCAGACAACGGTATATTGAATAAATATCAGTCTGGTTTTAGACCTGGGCATAGTACCACCACTGTCACTACATTGGATTTAAATGATGTTGTCAAAGCTGTTGATAGTTAAACTGTGTTGCCTTATTTCTGGCTTTATAGGCGTTAGTGTTCATAAAGGTGTTCCACAGGATTCCATTTTGAGTCCGTTATTGTTTTCTTTGTTAATAAATGTTATCTGTAACAATGTACTAAAATGTAAATACCATTTCTATGCTGATGACACAGTTCTTTACACAGTAGCCGCATCGCTTGTTCAGGCATTTTCACGACTACAAACTGAATTTGATTTGATGCAGAATGCACTAATAATGGTTAAATGCTAATAAAACTGAATATATGTTTTTTCTAGAAGCAAAAAGCTACAATTGTAAAATCTTTACATTACTATACTAGATTGCTCTGTTTTAGAAAGTAATCTCTCCTATAAATATTTGTGAATTTCACTGGATGATAATCTCTCATTTAAATGTACAATATGTCATTTTTGGCCGCTAGGTGTCTCTCAATCAAAACAATAGCAAAAGATGTACTTGGATGACTTCGGGAAGTAGCGTGGGATCATGGATTTTGTTATCGTTGTCAATGACAACCTTCCAATCTAGCATCTCCGGCAGAAAAAAAGACAAAGTAATGTATTGTTAAAAATATAAAAATGTATTGTTAAAAATATAAAAATGTATTGTTAAAAATATAAAAATGTAATGTTAAAAATATAAAAATGTATTGTTAAAAATATAAAAATGTATTGTTAAAAATATGAAAATGTATTGTTAAAAATATAAAAATGTATTGTTAAAAATATAAAAATGTATTGTTAAAAATATTAAAATGTATTGTTAAAAATATGAAAATGTATTGTTAAAAATATAAAAATGTATTGTTAAAAATATGAAAATGTATTGTTAAAAATATAAAAATGTATTGTTAAAAATATTAAAATGTATTGTTAAAAATATGAAAATGTATTGTTAAAAATATAAAAATGTATTGTTAAAAATTGAAATATTTGGATGATATGTATAATGGAGCTTTGCGCTTTATTACTGGAGCAAATTACCGTAAACAACACTGCCTGCTATACACTGCAGTTGGTTTACCGTAAACAACACTGCCTGCTACACACTGCAGTTGGTTTACC
>JACXGM010005725.1:0-34412 GCA_016801145.1 Umbra pygmaea
ACTTGTTTGCCAGACTTTAATTATCAAAAGTGATTGACAATTTAAACGCTTTAATTACATTACGAAATAGCCTAGGCTAATTACCACATACAAGTTCTGATACCAAATAAAGTCAGTTTCCTAAATAGGCCTGTATCCATTGCGAACATTTTTTATTACAGTTATAAAATGTCCATAAAATCATTGTTGTAGTGGCGGCAACTAGCGGTTTGAGCTCAAACAACGCTAAGAGAGAGCTACGAATGGTCCAGACCAACCTTACGAAAGTATGACTTACAGAAGGTATACTTAGCGTACAAACGTTTCGGGAACCGTGCCATTAGGTTAAGAGAGAGGTTAAGGAATAGGTTAAGAACTACTTAGCGATAAGAACGTTTTGGGGAACCGGGCCCAGATCACTAGTCTGCTGTTAGCTGGCAGCTCATTTTTCATCGCTACCCAGAAAGCTAGTGAAAAACATTGACAAACGCACTCTTCTAATCATTATAAAGGTTTCTAGATATTGAAACCTTTGATATAGGATCTCCTACTATTGTACGATAGGCAATTATGGAGACATCAACATAATCCAAGCACATGCAGGATTTTCATTCACAATTTTAGTCTTAACAGTCTGTGTAATGTTTCAGTTTGCCGCGTTCAGTTGTGTGTGTGCCTGAGCAGCACAACAACAATCTGTAACGCGGGATAGGAACTCACTCGGATTGGCTGCCCTGATCTCTGCCTTGCGCTAGGAAATAAAATAATGACTGCTATAAATATAAAACATCACTAAAGACCTATAATTTTCAGAATTATTATCATCAATGATTTTATTCAATGTTAAAATACATTTGTCTGGGACCCCCAAAATTCTGAAACAATATTTTTATGATGGATCCCTAATGACTTATTGAGGGTCACGGACCCTCTCAGACCACCCTCATTTCGAACCCTGTACACTGTATAGCTAAGACAAGTACAACTAACGGGCCAACTACACATTTTGTTACTACCACAGTATGGGATTAATAGCTAGCTATCGCTTCGTCATGAAAAAGCACTTTATTTAAAAATAGATGAGACTGCTAAAATCCTGTGGCCAGTTAGCGTGTCTACATTGACAAAAATGCTATTGTGGTGTGTGAATGTTAAAATCTTTTTATTTTGTGGATAAGCTTATCTGGAAGATTGTTGTTAAGATGTGAAGTGAGAGGAATTGACCGCCATGTTTTTTATTTTGGCCAGCTTCTCGAAGTTGTCGTGTTGATACTTTTACATGACCGTACATACTACTGCAGTAAATGATTCAGATATTTCTGACCATGTGAATAGTCAAAGGCCTCGAACTCCATTTTAGCCAATCAAATTACCGATATCCCAGAGCCTGTTTTATAACTACAACGAAGATAACCACACCTAAGTTAACAACAAGTAAGATACAGTAACTACATCTAAGATAACTACTAAAGTAAATTCAAAGGGCGACCACAAAGCTCTCAATGTTGGTTTGTATTTCCTCTGCCCACTTTGCATTCCTCCATGCCTGCTCATAACAGGGCTTATTTAATCAGCCAGCAGCCTGCTGTCTTTCTAGGCCTGTCTGCTGTACCTCCAGCACTCCTCTCTGGCTGACGTTTGGAACTGAGCACCGCAGCCCGTTTGAGGTATGATAATCAGCTGATTAGCCGCTCAAGTCCTTTTCCCAGAGGCTCCTTTGTGTGCAAAATCCTCACACTCAATTGACATGTGGACATCATCAAGCTGATGAAATGCAATCGTAATGAACAAGTGGGGCCGAGCATCTGCACTGGGACCCCAAACCATAGGACACTTCCCTCCTGACATGCTAATGCCAAAAGCTGCTCTCCTCTTGTACTCCCCGTGGGTCCCTCATGGAAATGCAGTCGGCATGCATATTCAAACCGGAGCCTTCCGCGGGGGCTAGCTGGGCTGGCTTTCGAGGAGGGAGAGAGACGTTAGCGAAGCCTGTGAGGACGGGCCAATGCTAATTCGGAGCCAGATTATATTGCATCACATGCCGTAATGATCTGTCAGTTCATTTGTGAGGAGGGTTCAGGATCTGAGGTTTAATGCTTGGGTGGACGCAGGTGCTTGAGCCCCGGCTCCACCGAGCTGTCAGAGCCAGGCTGGGGGCTGCTGTCAAATTATCCCAGTTAAAAAGGCTGAGGTGCCCAGAAATGTGAAAGACATTTAAGAAATTAATGCATTCATATTCAACACATATCGCAACAGCGTTTTATTAGAGGCGCTCTAGTCATATTAAAAGTGACATCTGACCTTTCACATTTCTCCCAGGCACTCAGGAACACTCTTATTACATACATGTTGAAGTCACAAAGAAGGTAAATGTGATAACTAGCAATAATTAAACAAACTGACATTTTAGCACCGCCATTTCGCCTGTAATTTCTTTTCTTGGATGGTAGTATTGCGCTGTGCGTACAACTGGCCAATGTGCAGGAGTTCAACGTTACAATGTACACCCAACATATCTGATTTACAACAGAAGTGCACCTTTTTTCTGTTCTTGCATCTGTGAGCGCACTATGTCATCCTGGAGACGCATAGCTGCTGGTACTCCGTTATTGCATAATGTTGCTGTGATTATGATAAGCATGCATAATGGAGACAAATACCATACAATTTTCCCTGATCAACATTTCCTACCTCCATACATAAAATATTCATGAAACCAGCACAGAGAGATAAATGGTGGAGACTTTCCAAGTCATATGATTTCATGCTTTGAAATAAATTGCTGTTAAACTAACAATGATGATTTACCTCTACAGCCAAATGCACTGCCATTGTTAAACAATGGATGTAAAATGATATTGTGGTTTGTTTACTTTGGGTATATATTTTTTACAGCACAAATGTTGTGAAACGCACTACTCATGCATAACCTATTGAATAAGTATCAGCGTATCTGTTTAATTACTGGCTCGATCTCCACTAATGTTGTATCATGAAATGCAGATGCTTACACACAAATACTAGTGTGTGTAAGCATCTGCATTTCATGATATTATATTAGTGGAGATCGAGCCAGCTAAATAACCCTCCAGGTGTCATGCAGTATGGATTCTTGTGGGTCACTTAACCTATGGACTACACTCGAACTACCTGTGGTAGCAGGACCTCTGAGCAGCTGAAGAGAAAGGAAGCAAATGTCCAGTCAGCAGGGGCACTGAGGGCCTAAGAGTGCCGGGATGGAGATCTGCTACCGTGGTCCTCCTAGTTCTCCGCCCGTAGCCCAGAGCGGGGACAGCTTGACCCTAGTTTCCGGGGTGGCCTACCTCCTGCCGGGCGTTGAGAGGGCGTCTGTGTCGTGTGGGTACGAAGCTCGGCCGGCCGCCTGGGAAGACACAGCGCTGGGGGTCAAACACGGGGCTGTGCAGGACCAGCTGTCACTTCCTGCTTCTCACAGCTCTAAGCCAGGCTCTTTGCAGGAGGCCAGATGCGCACTCACTCAAAGCCACATCCACAGGACCTCAGTGGGTGATATTAAAGGCACTTGCATTGTTTCAGCTGAGTCCAAAGTAGCAAGGAATCCCAAGTCAAAATAGGAAGGAACACACCACAGATCGTCTCCCTTAGGAAATGTAATGTCTTTTGTATTGTAAACTGGGAACAAGAGAGGTCTAACACTTCTGACAACTCCCTCTAATAATTGTCGGAGTCACTGTTCAGAATCAGCATACAAGGGCATCCATTTATTTGACAATGCTAAGCTACCAAAGGCACACACGCATGCAGCCAGATCACTGGGGCACTTTGGAAGCAGCCGAGGAGCGAGGACTCACTCCATCTTCTGTCTAAGTGCAGCTAAAAGCATGAAAGCAGCAGTGAGGTTTCATTTGGCTAACTGACTGAAGGTACTCAGGGAGCACTCTGTGGAGCTACAGAGATTTATACACCCGGCCTGGCGCCTTCTGCTCCTTATAACGGAACAAAAGCCTGTTGTCTCCTCCAATTACAGATGTCAAAACGCTCATTTTGAGGGTTGTGATCTGTTCCCTTTTAATCTGCTAAGATAAAAGGTCTCGCCTTCATTAGCATGTGTTCTTTCTTCCCGACTTGGATTTCCTGCAAGCAACCAACTCAGCTTTACAGCCTATTACCCACTCTTGGGGCCATTCAGGTCTAACATTAATGATGTGTAATTAGCATATGATGACAAATAATAACAATGTGCTCCATTCAATGCAATGGAGGGGGTGGGATAATAACATGGAATCCCACTGTTTCCACTCTAGATAATGCTCACAATATTTATGTTTCCGTGCCTACGCTGCTGTTCGAAGCTATAATGGACGACGTTACAATATACGTGCATAAATTATTCAAATGTGGTTGTTTATTGAGAAATATTTCAGTTACATCAATAAGTGCAAAATCTACACACAATGCCCTATTTATCACCATCTCATCATAGCCTATTAATGAAAAGATAGAAGGAAAGAAATTATTCTATAAAAATCTTAAACACATTTCTCTTTTGTTAGGAAAAGGATGTATGCTGTAAACCAAAAACAACTCCCATACCGTTATTCTATGTGGACAGCTTAATACAGGTATTTTCAACATAAAAAATGAGCAGTTAATGAGGCATCTACCTATCTATTCCATATTTAAACCACTGAAGGACTAATTGATATGACTATCCATTTAAAACCTAATGACAACAAGAACACAAGCTAAATGGTTGAGTATTAACAGATAAGTGATCAATTACTCTGCTGAACAGGCCTATACCATATCAGAAGTGACAGACTGTCTTCACACAGCGCTCCTTATACATTAAACAGGCTGCCTGTTTGTGTCCGCTGTAGGTCTGATGCAAACCATCTGAAAGCCATACAATTAAAGAGACCTCGAGTGTTTACCTTCACATTCATATGCAACAACAACAGCACACCATCCATTGTGTTGGCTGTAATGCAACCCCTTTCTACTTTTCATTTCTCACATCTGTCACAGAACCACCCATCACCAATTAGATTGATGCACAAACACACGGCTGGCTGGGAATTTGCAGGCTACCTCCCGTAAAGAAGATATGGCAAGGCATCTCGGAATCAAACTAATGAAAGCACCTCAATCACAAGTAGAAATTGAATAATGTATTGACAAAATACAAAAGTGAAGGGCTTGAGAGATAAACAACCCTGAAACAATAAACGGAGCCACTGTGCGTTTAACATATGAATGGTAGATTCTGAAAAAACAAGCATTTAAGTTACAGATATAGTAGCCTCACTCCAAGTTTCATAACTGCACTTCCCCACAAATGAACCCAGGGGCCATGCGCATTGTGGAGCCGGACGAGTGTTTGTTTTTAAGACAGGTACACTATGAATGTTGACAAGACTGAAGTTAAAATTGAAGTTTTAAATGGAACCCTGTTATCATGTATGTATGGGTGGTGTCACCATGTCACTGGGTGGTGCAAATTACACCATAAAATGGCCAGGTGTTGTCATAAAATGGCCATGTTGAGCTACATAGACATGAATTATTCAGATTTGGGGCGGCTCAAGAAAGTAATGCAACCCAATCGGCTACAGCGGCAGATTTACTAGTATCTTTTCTTGTGCTGAGGAGTTGGTTTTCAAACCACAGAAGCCTCATTCTGACATTCGACCAGAACATATTTACTATGCATCACATGCTATAGCTACCGCTAGTAGACTTTATACACTACTAGACAGGGCCATCGCTAATGCAGGGAATGGTGGATATGATTCATGGGGCCTATAGCCTTTGAGGGGCCTAGTATAATGTGGGTTTGCATAACTGACTTGTTATTATTTGTCACTAATAAAAATGTGAAAAAAAACAAATGCTGTTTGTGATTAATACAACCTTTGCGTTCTCTAAAAATACATTTTCTGATATTTTCGGGCCCTCCTCCATGCCCTCAAACATATGGTTTGTTCCAACTTTACATTCCGGTCTGGGAAGATAAAAACGATTCTCTATCAAATTGAAACACAATGAGTTCAGAACTTAGTCAAAAATGCTTGAAACCCACAAACTAGCGTTTCAAATCGTTACTGAGTTGCTGGTGCGTTATTCTCTTTAACGTTTAAATGAGCAGCAAACGAGCTACAATTTGTGCAAAAATAACACATTATGTTAGGCACAGCAAAGTCATGGGTCATTGCTAAGGATACAGCTCATGTCAAAGTGGCACGAAACTCACACAAGAGTTTGAAGAATGCTTAGATATGGATTGGAACCATAGATTGTATATATCACTAGATGTAACATGTTTGACATCACCCATTTGTTTGGGAAGATCTGATTTGGGTAATCGAATTTGCCATTACGGGCGCCGACATCTTGGTTGCGGATGTGACGATTTAGACGAGAGGGAGGAGTAATCTAGCTAGCTAACTGATATTAATTGGGATGCTAACAAAAAACAGTATTAAAACAAAATATAAAACAAAATGTAACGTTACTTACAGGAAACACTGGACTGCCAATTTCTTTGAGTGTCTTGTGGTACATCCGAACATCATAGCCACGCCCTAAACGCCCCTTTGCTTTATCGCTGATTTTAAAATCAACAAGACCATATTTATAAGAATTTACATCATTATGTTTTGCAGAAGGCTTAAATCTAACGATTTAGACCATCTACTCATTATGAAAATATTTACTAAGTTAATAAATGAAGTGAGAAGTGTCTTTTATTCTCATAGACTATTACAGAAATTGATCTCTTTTGAAACCAGATGTGTTGCCCCAGCTGGAATTCAGATAGAATGCAGGTTTAAGGCACTTCTGCATTTGCATCACTTTGCCAAACCGGATGCTCGCCCTGTGATTGGAACCAGTGATAGGGACTTGGGATAGGGTTTAGTATAATTTAGTTTTGATAGATTGGTCTGCTGCTCACAAAATACATATTAACATTGTATTTTTACATTTAACTTTCTGTACAAATAATAATGGAAAATGCTTTAGCAGTCAACCTGATACTTGTCCTGGCTAGCTACTACTCTAACGTTAGTACTGTAAACTCTGCCATGAACAGCAACTACTCCAGCAAGCAGGAGGGACACTTTAATGCCTAGTGAATTGATGAACTTGCATCTAGGTGGCTTCCAATAGTATTGGAATGTTCATTATTATGTGTTCTGATAATAAATAAATAGGTCATGTTAGTTGCTGCCGGCAACTGCACCTCTACAACTCAGTGTTCTAGACGTCTATGCATCCAGAACCAGAGGGTATTAACGTTTGCAAGTCACCATTTACACCGCTCACTCATCATAATAAGCACAACATTCTTTGACACACTTTTTAGCGAGCTAGCACGAGTAACAATATGATGTCATTTGGACATAAGCTGTATCCCGTCTAGCCATGACCAAACTTTGCGACATGCAGAAAGCATTGCAAAGTTTACAGTGTTGCACTTAATAAATCCCTTCAAGGTCTAAGGGGTTTTAGGTCTGCCTGGCACACAGTTGATTCTTTGGCCTCTAGAAAGGTCACACTTTGACCTACAGTGAAGTGCCTTATGGTTCTGGACTCAGCAGACCCATGGCTACAACATGGAAATACAATCCAACATCCTGGGTCATTCAATTTGATGTTTTATTAAATATTTATCCTAAAAAACTCAATAACATAAGTATTTTTTGTTGTTTTTTATGTGTAAAAGCATGTAAACTATAATGAATAAGGCTTTTTATTGCTTATTGTAATGGCTCCTGAACCAGAGTACAATGTTTGGGGGCCAATCAAACAAGTCAACATCAAAATGCTGCACTAATTTCTAACTAGATTTCTATACGTTTTTAAAACCCAGCTAAATCCCAACTGCAAAAATTGTCCTACATCATTGTAAATATGTTATATCGTCGGCTTTGAGGTGCGATATCTCCGGCTCTGAGGAACCCACAAAGAAAAGCCACCACTCATGATTTGCGTCTAATTCTCCTCTTTCTAGAGTGTCAATAGACCAAGAAAGGTTTGAAAATTAACAATGAACAGAGGGCTTTTCTCAGATGAACTGGGTAGCTAGCTATTTTCATTGACTAGCTTTACTGAGCTCAATTTTAAGAGTTGATGTACAAGATGTACATACTTTTAAGGCATATTAACTCATCTTAACAACACAACTCGAAATGTATGGTTGGTGGTGAATGTGTCTAACTATGAAGGTGCTAGTTACACAGATAGGAATCAGATTATTTTGAATGCTACAAGTTATTGTTTAGCTGTCAAAATAACATTTGCATTGCCTCCTCTGCAGAAAGTGCTGCCAGCCAGTCAGAAAAATGTAGAAGAAGAGGGAGAAGGATGGAGTAACAGGATCATACCTGTGAAAAATAGGGGAATCATCGAGGATAGAGGTAAAGAACATGAGGATGAAAGAATGGTCAGGTGGATTTGCACAATAATCTGCAGTCTTAATTGTGCTTTATGTATGCTATGTTACACTTTTAATTGAAATGTACATTTATACTACAAATATAACTACATATAGACACAAAATGCAACAATTGTAATTACATTTCCTAAGTTAGTTAAAGGGCATCAGTCAATTTAAATAAATAAATTAAGCACTAATCTATGGATTTCCCATTGAAATATAAATATAACATTTATATTTTTGTTCAATACATTGATTTGACAGATTTGTAAAATCTGTAAAATCTCTGTCTTTTTGCATCAAGCTTTTTTTATTCAGTCACTCGACCTATTCCTTTATATGAACTATATCTCAGTTACTACTTCGAAATAGTTGCATATATATTTTTATCAGTATAGTTTTGGATAAAATGGCCTGTCCTAGGGATTAAATGTGGTAATAGAAGACAAGAGGATTGCAGGCACTGGTCTGGTCTGATCTTAATATTATTATATTATTAATAACATGAAAGTCATCTATTTTTGTCAGGGGGCCCCAGACACATTATTTTAAAAGGCCCAGAATTATTTGCAACAGCGCTGCTACTAGGAGAATTCCCAAGCCAGCTAAAACTAAACAATACTGTTGTCAAAAATGACGTGTTCATACTTCAAAACAAGACTCCGCCTTAGCACAATTATCTATGTGCCTTAACTCTGGATGTCCCTTTAAAGTGGTATTTACTCATAGAACAATACTGTGTCGTAGTGTACTGCTCATTGTCTCAACACCCGTGACAAAGAATATAACTTGAGCTGTAGTTGTAAAAATAAAATAAAACATCCGACAGTGCTAAAACAGGAGAACAGTTATCAATTTAAAAACAAAATATTTTGGGACAATATTTTACGTTGTTGAATTTTAGAGAAAATAATTGAATAGTGCTCTAAGAGCTCATTCCCAGACAGCATGTTATATTAAATATTTAAGGACTTTACTCACATGAATTTTGAATATAGTATGTATAATGGTTTTAAGTCTATTTCCATACATATTTTACCATTGTTGTAATTTATAAAATAGATCATAACCAACTATTTATAGGAAATTACATGAATGTTTCTTTACAGTTGTACACGTCCTCCATTTTAGAACATAGGCGAAACAGTCAGACAGAAAGGTTGCTAGGAGGACATATTCAAATTACAAGTCCCGTGACAGCGATCCATTTAAATTGTGAAAGAATAAGTGTTAACAATCACATAAAAGCTCATAAATCATGTATTGTACAAGGGGAGAAGGTGATGACAAAAAACATCCGTAACCGATTTAAAAGAGAAGACATTCCTTTCCTTCTAAGGGAGCACAAGAGGGCCGTTTGAAAGTCTGTTTACAGCACCCGGATCTGAAATTGACTTGCTAATGTTAACTTTTATTCGGTTGCCATGGGTTACCATGTGGTGTGATCTGACACCAAAGCTACAGACACTGCTGATTAGTAGCATCTACTTCTGTCCATCTCTGTGCATCACTGAACCATCTGGTCATTTATTCACTAATAAGCCCCTAATGGCCCAAATATTCAGCGGCCTGTCATTGTGACATGGCAGAAAATGCCTACATCTTTCAACTCCCTTTGACATGTTGCTTGTTTCACATCAAAACTCGTCATTTACAGAAGAGGAGCTCAGAGGGGTAAAAACTTGACCTAATCTGCAGTGTGAACAGTGAGCCGAGGAGCTTTGTTATCTGCAAGACTGACTGAACGGATGTTAATGCATTCATTCCTCTCCGTTCCCCCTGTTCACATCCTCTTTTCTGCCACGGGGAAAAGGATGAGTGCTGTCAATAGGATTTTGATTATGCAAACATTGATTCTACACTCAAAAAGGGGAGATTATGCATGGTGAATTCAGAGGGAGGGCTTTGGAGAGATTGCAACATTCGCCTCTTTCGGCCATGATCTGCAATGCTTTCACGTATGCCCTGTCATTTGTCGCCCAAACATTGACTTTTCGCCACAAATATTTTGGATGAACAAAGCCAGCTGGAATTGTAATTGGTGACATGCAACTTTTCAGTTTAACCTTTGCTGAGACACTGGTGGCAACCAATTAACTAGCCATTGAATAAAAATATCCTCAATTATCTGTCTCATTACAGCTATATTGGACTGCATGTACAAAGAGCAAAGAGGATGTGCTGTGCAAACAAAACTATTTTCACAGAAAATGACCATCTGGTGGTTTTCAATAGAGAAACATTTGAGCAGGGCAAAAGCAATGGACATGAATGACAGTTCAAAATCTTCTTGTGGTGGGATGCTGGTCAAATGCTTTGGCTAGGGCTCTTATTTTTATTAGAGATATGGAGGAAAGTGTATATCTTTCATTGTTTACATTTGTCATTTAATAGGTTTAACCATTTCATTAGTTGTTTGTTTGGCTTTAATTAAGGAACTATTATTTACTTATATTTTAAGCATAGAAATGTGCACATGGCATGCAGAAAATGCATCTGGTAGCACACCTTTCTTATAGTATACCAAACAGTTTAATGTAAAAATAATATCAGCACAACATTTACAGAAAGGCTTGATCTAAAGATGCATGAACTACCATGGCTGCATATATGACTAGAAATATACCTTAGAGAATATTAATATCAAACCAATAGACCATAAGAGAAAATAAAATACTGGTTCATAGTATATGAGGACGTTTTTATAAAGCAATTCACTCATTTCTATTTAGGATAGATTTAGGATAGACTACTGTATGTACATGTAGGGCATGCCTCCAAAAAAGTATGAGTTTTAAACTCTATTGCTATTCAGTGTCCTTGGGTTTCATGAAAGGTGTTTTTACATCCAATATAAAAAAGCTGACTTTCTTTGTGCAAATGGTAAGGTTATTTTGACCTGAGCTTTTCCTCAGAACTAGTTCATCAGAAACATGCATTGAGTATGCAGAGCAGCAAGCTTTGCGAAATTCATGTTAAATATTCAACATTATATTTGTCAAAAATTACAGGGAATTTGGAAAATTAAAATTAATTTGGCTTTACAATTCTTGTCATTTTTGGGAGGTTATAGCAATTTTTACAAGTAAATCGGAAGGGTGATTTGAGGTGTACACTGTCTTTTTTATGTAAGTTTAATATTTAATTTAAGTGTATAAGCCATAGGAATGTGTGCAATTATGAATTGGTATGGAAAGTTGCTATTCTGAATTGCTTTTGTTTGAAACGGAAATAGGCTATACATTTCAGAAATTGATTATGAAAAAAGAAAGAGGCTGATTATTTTAACAATAACAAAGATGAGCTATCAGTTCATCTAACTTAATTTCTTCAAGTATGCAGAACAGTGGTGCATATCTCAAGTGGTTTAGCTACCAGTGTGCTCCATTTGATCTTTGGCTCCCTGACTTTTACTGTTAGTTCAGTCTGTGACTAGAGCAAGAAAAATATCTGGAGAGACGTGACTCTTCTTAGTTAATTGTTAAAATGTTATGACACAATTCAATATATTTTGTTAAAGATCATTTAAGTTTGAATGTCTCAAGCCGACCAGATGGATTCTCTAGAATCAGGAGTGGCAAAACTCATTACATGGATGAGTTTGTAAATGAATAATGTAAAAAAGAAAAAAATCCCAGTGAACTCTGAAACTGATCATTCGATATGCCCACAAAACGAGTTATCATGCCTGATCGGAGGGGTGAATGGGCTTCATGTTGACCGACTAAATTTCAAGCTGCTCTGTCACCTTAACTAGCTGCTCAAGACAGTGTGAATGTATATTTAACTCCCTGTCACTTAACAAGGCATGCACCCTGAGTCTCCATCAAGAAGGGCTAAGTAAGATGGAAGACAATGAGGATTCAGTTGGGAAAGAGACGGGAAATGCCACCTTTGGTGATCTCGCCTGGGACGGAATTCTTTCAGACTTATTTGAATGTTCCGCTAAGGGTGAACGAATACCCTTCAGGACTGGCTTGATGGGAGCAGAGTGTTTATCTCTCACACAGCTAATCTGAGTTGTACCAAGGGAATGTTGGACGTAGCTACAGATGTTTCAGGGATTTACTGCCTTCATGCTGGAGGCATCCAAAAGAAAATCTCCTCAAGCTGATCTCGTCACCATACCGAATCTCTGCAACGCATTGGCATTGCAAACTACATCAGAAGCAAAAAAGAAAAGAAATGATCTGGCTTGTCTCATACCATCAGGGCTTGTAAAAGAAAAGTTTGAATCATAAGCATGTTAAGCATGAACTACCGCCAGTAACTTTCGAGGTACTGTGTCATGCTTTGTTTAGCCTGTGTGCTGCAGAGCAACTAGGGAATATAATCAAATCAGACTATACATTAGATTTTATTGAGGGGATAACATCTGCGGCTCTTCTAATTAGATAGTGTTATCATACTAAAAGATAGTCCACTAGCCTGTCTTGCTGCTGCATCACTGTGGCCTCATTTAAAGAAACGTGTTCCATTATGTAGGCTGCTGAGGGTATCATTAAGAGTCTAGCTTGGTTTTAGGCGTGTTTTTGAAGCGAACCTATAACAAAGCACTGCCAGCACATCTCATTTGCTCTGTGTGTTGGATGTGTATTCTAATGAACGACTTACAACAATAAGACCTTGCCAGTGCAAATAATTAACCTAAACTGAAACCAATTACTCACTTGTTTTTTTTCGCCATCACAAAACCCTCTGAAAGCAATCATGTATATCTTTCTCGGAGAGAGTGCACCAATAAAGAAAAGGAGCTCCGGGCTTGTCTGCGGCAGCGGGCCCCTCAAATGAATCTTGAGAAGTGTCTTTATGCCTGCACAAATATCTAAAGAGAAGATAAACAACAATTATATGTGTCTGTCTTTCTGTGTGTCTGTGTGTCAGCACCGCATGCCTCAGGTCAGACCATTAGATATCAGTGTTTGCTTTGCTCTGGCGTCGGAATAAGAAGCGCACCCGTTGGCGGGCTTTGACTGGCATGTGGGACCTGGAGACCAGCGCGCGTGCCGCAGTGAGCTGCCTGCGAACGGCCCCATATCCAGACGTAAACTTCCTCTGTCAGCATGGGCAATCATGGCACTTCATTGTCCAGTGGTATCATTACAATATGGTTATCATCTGAGCTTGAGTCTGACACCTTCTCCAAGACCTCTCCAATCACTCCCACCCCCGCACCCCCACCCCATAGTAGACTTCAGTAGCAGGCGATCGGGGCAAATCTCTGCTTTGTGCTTGTCTGCCTTAATAGACTGGATGTCACTTCTGCCTGTGGAATGTGGCCGGTCTTCAGCTGTCAGTCAGAGATGTGGGGTGTCAGGCCGGAGCGTGGCTGCAGCCGTCTGCATTAGAGGGTAGTTACCATAGCTGTCAGATTACTGACAGCCTGACACCCCCCTCGCCCAACTTCCTCTCATTGTTTCTTTGTTTCTCTCAAACATCCTCCAGATGGGAGAATTACCCACCAGCAGAGGACGAGAGGGGAGAGGAAGATACAAAAGCCAAAAGCAGGGTTTAAAAGTTCCATGGCACGTTAGCTTTGTGATGAAGTAAAGCGTGCTTGGAGGAGTCCCATCGAGGGGGGATAGAAAGGGAGGCTGGAAGACGGGAAAACGGAAGCCTCGCAGCGATTCCCAACTCTCCTCATTATCGTTGGTATTCATGTCAGGATAGGTGATTGTGTTGGTCATTAGTGTTCTTATACAGAACAGACCATCTTAGTTTCTTCGCAGTTTCATCTATGCACAATGTTCACCTCTAGGACTGAACCTGTCTTAAATCTGTCCTAAAACACATTGGAAAATGTACCTAAATCTTTCTTTCTAATACAAAATTTGTTTAATTTAAAAGAGAAGTATTACAGTTTGACAGCGGAACTAAAAATCACTTAGATATTTCCCATAATGACTTACGGAATCATTTGTGGTCGCTGGAAGTATTTTAATGATTGAATAGACTGTGGGTGGACTACGGGTCAGTGCCTGTCTTCACATTTCTCATTGGTCTCATCTCAGTGACCCTGCATGGGAGATACTGTCATTCTACGATTCTCAAATGAGCACAGCGTTCACACCAGGCATGGTCATCAAAATCTACATCCTGTTGTCTGGCATATAATACATTCCCAATTATGAATGGGGAATGTGAGCATACAGTAGGTATGTATATTATATGCTTGGGAGAAAGGACACTAGTAAAGCATTAAAATCTCAAACAAATATAAAATTGTTGTAATACTAATACTACTAATATATATATGTAAGAAAATGACACCTTTATTTAAAAGGCATTGGTTGTGAAACAACAGTAAACTGGCCTTCTCCCACTTTGACCACTTTGACTAGAAAATAGTGATACAAAATGAAAGGAAACTAGGTTCTAGTTCTGTTTGTAAAGTCTGGTGATACCAGTTCAGGTTGTGGCCATCTGATTCTCCCTTTAGAAGAGCACATTAGGCCGTGCCCTGACCTCGAATCTGATTTAACAAGCTCTGCTACTAGAATGAGGCACACCATCATGTGGAGGTAAATATAATGAGGCAAGCTGCCTGAGGAAAGCTGCAGCGCTAAACAATTATAGTTAGTTACAAGAGCACAGGTTAATATTCTCTCATGTCCCTCTCTTCGCCGCCTTTCCCAGTTGTCCTCCATCAATCTTAATGCAAGTTATGAGACCTGTCCGCAATGATAAGAAGGCGCTCAGGCGTAACCTGTGTCAAGGCTGCCCCATTACGCCACCCCTACAGCCTATGTTTGCATAGCCTAAAGCACCTATTAAAATCCCCTTGTAAAATTCATAAAACAAAATTTGTGGTGGGTCAAGTCTAGAGGGAGACAAAGTAAGCTGCTTATTAGCTGGGAGTCGAAAACACAGATCCAATTACAGATCCTGAACAAGTAGCTCTAAGAATCAGCATTGGGGAATAAGTATTTTCCTTTGCTCTCAATTCACCCGGGCTAGGTGTAGAGGGAAGCGATCGAGGTATCACGGAGCGGGATACAGCAATGGTAATTAAAGTGGGAGTGTTCTGTGCACGCAGCCACTGGTGGAGCCATTCAAGTACAAACTCATGTAAATCTTCACTTTGCTTCAGATAGTAAATTGGTCAGATTTAAGGAGAATTCCATAAGGAGACGCGTAGAAAAGGCCTGCAGCTGGGAGAGAACACATGAGCTCCAGAGATATGTAAAGAATCTCTGTCTGGAATTTAAAGGGCTACAAATTAGACCCGGCATTAGCCCTTCCTTCCACCAGAGCCAGCCGAATGTGAATGAAACAGAATAAATAACTATAAGACGGCTTTTCCCTCTTCTTATAAGATGACATTAATCCTTTCATGTGCAATGACAGCTAACAGGCTTGGCCCCATCCCCAGACGAACATATAAAAGAAGATTTCCTCAGATCGTCTGAAGAAAAAAAAACAATTTATAAGAGATCTTGATGGAGGATCCCACTGTTAACTCTGTAGTTCACACCACATTAATACACATCATTGTGTTCTACACTTATCGACTATTAGACAAATTAATATGATTGCTTTTTTAATCCATCAATACTAGAAACGCTCTATTTGTCTAATTCCATGGCCGTAATGACCAGTGGATCCATTTTTTTTTTCACTGGACTGCGGAGGTTGGTGTGAAGGGTACAACAATGTGAGCATTTGAGCCCTGTGAAAGGAAAAGATCAAAGACTCCTAGTCTGCTAGTGGCTGAGGGGTTTAAGCCGTAACCAGCACAGACAAGACCTCCCCTCCACGTGTCGGGTTCCACATAGTGGTGGGTGGCGAGCTGACTGATTGCCAGAAAGGAGTAAAGTGCCAGTAGCCATCTATGCAGAGGAGAAAGATGAGGGACAGTGTGCAAGCTGACCTATTGGACACTGCCCAGTTGCAAGCGCCCTCGTCCATAGTGAGCATTTACTACTGGCCAAAACACAGTTATCTTTAGTACTAACAATATAAATGTGTTTTAAATTCTGACTTCTGAAATACAATAGTCAACAGTACCTTACAATAATGTATTTCCACTTAAGCAAATTTGCTTACTTTACATCGATCTGTTCCTTTTATATCAATCAATTTTGTAATGCAATCATAATGGCAATATACTATGTTTTGGTGTTTGTGTGTGTCTGTCTGTGTTTGTGTACTGTCCCTACAGAATAGTTTCATTGATATCAATGACTCAATGTATAGCAATATCCATTAAGCTGTAACATTGAGTCACAACAGGAAGCTGGAGCCATGAACAGGTCTGGACTAAATGAATGATGAAAAGTTCAAGGTCCTCCCACCATTAATATATGTTATAACCAGCTTAAATAAATGACATGGCTGAAAATGGGTCTGCCGCCACTGTTCCACAAGCACCGTTAAGGAACCAATCTAAAACGGCTTCCTTAGAACACAGAAGCTCAACTGGGGGCGCTTAATATTTCATCACTTTCTAGTTTTCCTTCCTCTAGCCTTCTTTCTCATTTCTCCACTCTTCTCACTCAATTACATGTACTGCCCATGGCCTAATACCAAATAATACAACGAAAATGCATGCGGTTCATCCTGATTTATCCACACCGCAAGGCGAACAATTTACAGTGGCAGTTTAGCTCGGAGTATGCAGATTCCTTGCGCATATTTCTACTGTTACCTCAGCTGAGTGCAGTTTGACTAAGATCTTAACCTACTTAGCGCAATTAGAGCTTCATTACAGAGGCTAACTAACTATTGCTTCTCTCCATAATGATTTGCAAGAGTGTAGGCATAAAAGTACATAATCAATGCTTTCCAATTACTCAAGTGCAACCACTATTTCAAATAAACTGGATAATAATATAGAGCCATTACAAAGTCTAAGGTAGCAGAACCATTTAATTGCAGTGCAGTTCTTTTCAGCTCCAAGATTTTTTCACCCTAATGAGGTGTCATACAAAAAAAGGCTGTATTGATTTTTTTCACCACACAGCCTACACCACAAATATGTAATTATCCTTTTTATATCTGGCAGGGGGATTAAAGTAATCTATAGTATCTAGCCTTTGCGCTTCTCTGACAGGGCTGTGTGGGGCTTTTACCCTTTTCAAAATATGCAGCTTTTTTGATGAATGAACTTTAGACAAAATGTTGTTCTGTTCTATATCGTTTGGTCTAAAAACCTGTATTCTGAAGACATCATGCTGGCTGTACTGTAGCTGCCGGAGCTCTCAGTACACAATCATGGCATTTCAAGCCCTGTCATCTCCGGAGTGAGCAGGATCATATTAGGGCAAACACACACAAACACACACACAGGGCTAACACAAACGCACACACAAAATTCTGTGAGATGTTTACAAAGCCATAGACGCAATTGAAATCCACACATTCAGGTAATGAGGTTAATTTACTCCAATAATGTATCTATGAAAATCACCCATCATCTTCTGAGGCCAATCTCACCCCATAAAAGCACCCTGCAGTGGGCTGTCAAACACAACACATCCAAGACTTCACATAATAAGTGCCTGCTCCATTTAAACTTTGGGCCGGCTACTCCTCCTCTTTCCTCTCTCGATCTCATGGCTTTTTGTGTCTTCGGACCTGAGATGGACGAGCAACCTTAAGACGACGGCACGCTGTGCTGCCCTTCACCATAATAAAAAGCCATTACCTTGACCGCTGACATGAGGCCGAGAACGAGGGTCAGAGTGATATTTATTGATGAAACTCTGAGCTCCCAATCTGCTGCACTGAGTGTGTATCATACAGCTGTCAGGACAGACAGGGATCAGCCTGCGTGATGGCCCTCGACATGGCCCATCTATAATTTATGAACTACACAGAAAACAACCGGGAGACAACAGAGAAGCACCAGGCTACCTCGGGATTATTCTCCAGCCCTACTGAAGGGATCTGCCTGGGAACTACGTGTTAGCCGATGTAGGCCTCACTGATGTTGGCCAGCAGGTAAGTAGGATAGCATTGGTGTTACATATTCAATAGGGCCCAGACGAGAAGGGCCTCTTGTCCCTGGAGAGCAGGCCGTGGATTTGGGGGTATAACCGCCACTGTTTACAGCGGGATGTAAAGTGGGTGCACTGGTGCATCACACACCTCAAGACACTTCAGCTGAGCCCTTTAAATGAGCTGCGGGCGTGACAAAAGATGTAAAGTTCTCGCTCTTCATCCTACACCCAGGTCTGAGGACGCCCAAAGGATAAAGTTGCCACATGGAGTCTGCCCCGGAGGAGATAATCACAAGGACTGGACACTCCTTCAGTGTGTGTCTTAGGCGGTGGCGGTTGGTTTTGGCTAGCTGATGTGTGGCGTCATGGGTTAAAGTTGGGCTGATGTGAGAATGTCTAAACACTAGACTACTGCAGACTACTTCCTGTTAATAGATTTACTTTTGCACTACTCCCTCTAAGACAAACAACACCAGCACCTCTTCCCTAGCTAAAATTACTCCTATTACTGTCAAGTAATACATTATATTCTTGTACAACATTTTTAATGGTCCAGTGATGAGATGGTATTTGCTTTAATGATTTCACTATAGCTATATTCTTAATTTTATTTGTAATGCAAAAATAACTAGTGTTGCTTCGTTGTGAAAAGAAAATCCACACAAGTAAATATTGAATGTGCTATTGGCCCATTTCTGAACACTGATAACATGCAATCCTTCATTGTCCAATTTCCCTGACACATCTGAATTCTTTATGCACACTGACACATATTGTCTCTGATCAATAAATAACCATATAATTGAATACTGCTGCATTCCAAATGAAGCGCTCGTTTACCAAGCTCCAGTGAACATGTTACCTTTCTGTCTTCCTCTCTATAGCTGACATTTGAAATCAAAACCCCATTCCAGGTCTGTGAGTTCACTGAGAAGCACTTCTTTATTTGGTCTTTTTTTATATTTTCCAATACATAACTCTAAACAATAAATTATTCTGGGCATCTCCAAAGTCATTACACATTTATTTTGATCTTGCATCATAATTCATAGCTTGGCGCACAATACATTTTGTCAAAATACATGGTGATTTCTTGGTGCAGAGGAAAGTTATGATTCATTTATAGAGGAGTGACAGGATAATACAGAGATGTCAAAATCCATTAAAACTCTTCAATGTCTGGGGCTTATTTTTAGAATCAATTGAGATTTAACTGATGGTGAAAAATATACAGTCAAGTGTGTTTACTTCACCTTTGGAGAGAATGTGTTATGGTCCCAATTAATTTGTTATTCCTGTCACTAAAGGCATTGTCTATGTCAAAACTGTCATGGCGCTTTGGGCTTTGTTTCCTGAAGAATGGCATTTAATTTCACTCGAGGACTTTCATAACTCTACTCATTTAAAAGGGCTGCATTTTCATATCGAGCCACTTAAACTAACTACATGCTGATTTGATTGCTTATCAGGATGACAGATTGCAAAATCATTGGGTGTTGCCTTTTTACCTCTTCGCCTTTGGGCTAGTAAATGATCATAAATGGTTTAACAGACATTCAATTATGGTCCGGGTGCATCCCAAGGTACGGAATAAATGGAACATTCTGCAACTTGAATGGATGTCTTCAATCTCATTACTATCAACATCATCTTATCTCTTAACATGGTTAAGCATTTTGAACAATTTCAAGTGTGCTGCATTACACACAAACGCATTCCATAAACAGCATATTGCTGGCAACTTGAAGTAGAATTTAACATCCGAACAACCGCTTGGTGCTAAGCAGGGACCAGTTTGCAGGAGTTACATTACGACCTGTTAAGAAGTGAAGACAAGCTCTATAATTTTAGCAAAAAAAACAACAAACAAGAATGACCGCTGAAAAAAGAAGCATGTCTTTATCATAAATGTACGCGGTGTTTGCCGCACAAAATTAAAAAGTGAACGTGATCCGTTCCTTAGGCCTGATAGACAGTCCTTTTTATTTCAGCCTCCTTGGAAATTATTTGTATTCTAGTCACAATCTCCCGACCAATCTACTACACTGTCACAATTCTGTGCGAAATACTCAGACAGCACTGCTTCTACTATCACATGTATACCCAAAAGTGCAATAAGTATGGCTACCTGCTCTGTGTCTGACAGGGGAAGAGGCAGCAGCAGAGGCTGTTTTTTCATCCTCCAGCAGGCTAGAATCATTTTTTTGTGTGCAGTTATGGTCCATCATTATTAAATGTCTCTTGTTGGATGGGAGAGGCGCTTTATCAAAAACAGCCATTCATCAGGCGCCTCCACGAGACAGCTCACATCTGACCTCTACTGCAATAATGCCGCATCAAGTAGGCCAACTACCCAGTTTAGCGCAGAGCAGGGAGCAGGGCCGGCTCCAAGATTAAGTGCACTGTTTCAGGTTTTCATTCCCAGGGGCTCCGCCGGCTGATGTTGTATTGATTGCAAAAGTTTACCAGTAAGTATCACAAACAACAATAGCCAGGTCAACGATCGGTGATGCCTGAACCACTATTCCCCGGCGGGGGTATGGGAGGGGTTGGGAGGGAGTGCACATTCAGGGCTAAAGCACTGCCATCATCATGCCTGGGAGAATAGTGTGCTGGGGGGGGGGGGCACTCGGCAATAGGCTTGGCTGCCTGCTCCTCCTGACATTTAGAAAGCGATATGTCAGTGTGAAATGAGCAAGCGTGAGATAATTATAAGCCTTTGCATTATAAAAACCTGCATCGACAAACTGTCGGCCTGGCCTGCCACGAAGCGCCAAGCCCGGTTAGGTGCTCCTAAGTAGTCCTTCTCCCGCCTAATTGCCAACACTTTATTTTAACACATTTTTCATTAGCGAAAGCGTACACACCGTTTACTTTGTATACATTTTCCTGATTTAGGACAATTGGGAACCTTAACTGAACACCTGTCACCGCTTGTACTTCACAAATGATTCCGCCTCATTTAAGGAAATAGGAAAATGTCTTCAGCGCCGTATTCCAATGTGTTTTGTTGAGGAGCCAGAAGAGCTGTGGTGAGAGATGAGGGAGTGGATATGAGGTAGAGGATCTACCCTGAGGCCTTCGCTGACCAGCTGAATGATGGTGCATCCTTGGCCCTGCGTGAGGGACATCACACCACTCTCCATCACGGTGCCACCGGACCATTACCAGGGGACCACAGCTCGGGGCTGCACCAGGCAGTCCTCCTCCACTGCCTCCTGGAGCTAATCAGGTGATTTGATGCAATGACAGAGTAATGACACAGATTGGTGGTGTGTTCAGCTCAACCCTGCTGGAGGCTCACGAGGAGGCGCCGGAGACGCTGTGAAAGGAGCTGAGACAGATACACATATACAGTATATGTCAACAGAGAGATATGGAGGAAAACATATGTCAAGAGAGATACAGAGATACACATATATGTCAACAGAGAGATAGTGAGATACACATGTCAACAAAGAGATAGTGAGAGAGGTGCAGATATGTAAACAGAGAGATACTGAGAGAGAAACAGAGATGTGTCAACAAAGAGATACTGAGACACACATTTTAACAGAGAGATACTGAAATATACATGTCAACAGAGAGATACTGAGAAAGGTACAGATATTTCAACAGAGAGATACTGAGATACACATGTCAACAGAGAGATACTGAGAGAGGTAAAGCTATGTCAACAGAGAGATGCTGAGAGAGGTAAAGTTATGTCAACAGAGAGATGCTGAGAGAGGTAAAGTTATGTCAACAGAGAGATGCTGAGAGAGGTAAAGTTATGTCAACAGAGAGATGCTGAGAGAGGTAAAGTTATGTCAACAGAGAGATGCTGAGAGAGGTAAAGTTATGTCAACAGAGAGATGCTAAGAGAGGTAAAGTTATGTCAACAGAGAGATACAGAGATACAAAGAGATACATACTGTACAGTAGACTCACCGGGTTGCGTACACTCACGGTTTTCCGTACAGTTCACCTTGTTTACTTAATAAAAAAATAAATATTACCAGGTTAATTATGTTTTAAATACCAGTGTAAAGTCAAATTTCCAACCTTTCCATCAAAATTAACTTTGAGAAACTTACGTGTTTCGTATTTAAATGGTTTAGGTAAGTAACGGAGGTCGGACGGGTTCCTTCAGAAAATAGCCGAGGGGAAGGAAATGCTAGCTAGTGATAGCGCGAGAGGGAGAGATGTAGAGTTGGGTCAAAGCATTTCTTTCAAGCAGATTGCCCTATTCACAAACATTTATGCATTATAACATGTTAATACAATATAAATGAAAGTACAGTACATATATTTTCGAAGGATGTAAATATTCCTTTTTGCTATCACATTTTTTATTAAATATGTATACTTTCATGAGTTTAAAATACAGCTAAACCAAATCAAGGTTTGTGCGTGATGAATCACTTATAACCGTCCCTCATTACAGGTTTGGCATTGATATTAGGACACTGTTAAGGATAATATTTGTATAGTACCATAAAAATATTATGTTAATGCTTGTTTTTCCCCTTTTTAACAAAAACTATTGGTCCAATACATGTCAATCAAAGTCTGACAGGAAGCCTAATTCCAACCCCCGAGTTTGATGCTGCCAAATTGGCTGTAGTCCCATTCGTTTTTATCACAACCGTGTCTGAATGCGCAAGTAGGGGTAAACTTGTACGGAACACAGTGAGTCTACTGTATGTCAACAGAGAGACAGATACTGAATGACGAATACAAAGAGAGATACAGAGACAGATACAAAAAGGACAAAAGAGATACAAAGACAGATACAAAGAGAGATAGATAGATACAGATTAAGCATAGAAGGTGTCACATGGTTGAGCATCTTTAAGCAGATGAGTAGGTAGTCTCACATGTGAAATCAAGATTAATGGCGGTGCAGAGGGATTCTTTCATGTCCTCAAGTAACTATATTTCAGTTAATTAGGTACATTAACAGTAATAAAACTACTGAGAAGTACAAGCCGTTAATTAATGCCTCCACATACTGAACATTACCAGTGAAGGAGCTTGATGGGGGCCCAATGGACCAAAGATTAAAGGTGCAATCTGTAAGATATTCCACTGCTGGGTGCTAATTGATCAACTTCTGCATAAAGAAATTGGCTAAATTAATAAACTAGCTGATAGCAAATGTCATTCTTTACAATCCTAATCATTAATATGCAGTTTTATTTGCACAGATGAAAAAAGAAATGCTTTGTTAGACTGACAGTGAAAAAATCTGAACATTTTGTTCCTGAAATTATTTGACTGTTCAGAACGGCTGTGGTTGGGACCTAGGCTGAAAACACACAGAATACACCATTAAAGGGGTTTATTTTTTAATGACAATACCTTCTTCTGTTATCATATGAGTTGTTCTTTTACAGTAGGCTCATCGAAAGCAATATGGACACATAACTTCCCTCCTTCTGTGCTAGTTTATCTGGGCCGTGATGCTACCAGCGGTGCTACATTGTGAGGGTAGCACTGTTGGCCCACACCCATGGCAAGCATGGAGGCCTGGGGCACCACTGGAATTAATTACAGACAAAAGAGATGGTGTTTGCAATTGTCATGCCAAATTTATCACTAGCTACTTAATGTGCCTCATCTGAACAGTTCCACACTAGCTGAACCTCAGAAACGCCCGAGGGCACTTTCCTGGGATGGGTGTGTATGTGCATGTTTATTTCTGTGTGTGTGAGGGGTTCACATCTGCTGGGGGACAGCCTAAATCCTGTGCTAGAGGCAGTGTGTGCTAACAATGCCCCCAGCAAATACAACGTGTCAACCAGAACGAATGCCCCCCACCGACACTTCCTCCAGAGAGACGTTCAAAGCCCATCCTGACATCTTTAATTCTGTCATTTTGGTGATGATAATCCTTTATGTGTTTAGATGTGTTGTCAGTAGAAATGTGCTCTAAACAAAAGCACAACGTGAAGTTGCTACTCAGGTCAAAGTTGGCAATAAAATCTACCCATTCAAAAACATGAAATAGTCCATGCTTTTTACATTAGAAGGCATAACCCATCTAGTTTCTATGTGTACATGTCAACTGCCTATTAGCATGCTGCTGAACTGTGGAAATACTTCATAATTTAGTTGTTTTCTTAATCTTGCCTTTGTTGTAGCGTCCTATATCAAAAGGACACGAGGCTCTCCCAAATGCACACTTACAGATAAGCCACCATTATCTCCCTGCTTGTACAGCAGAAAACACAAGACCTTAGTTCAATAACATTAAGAAAGTGACAACACATCCAAAGTGCAATAGTATGTTTCTGAATCCCAACACAAACGGTATTCTCTTTTGTTAAAGCAAATGTTTATAAGTATAGTATTATCAATAATATCTATAACTGTATTCAGACCTAATGGCTTCTTCGATCAAATAACCATCCGACAATTCGCGAGAGTATGAATCAACTTCACGTCCATTGTTTTTTATAGGTACAGAACCTTTGTTTACAGATACTATACATAATAGTGTACAGTTACAATGCAATATATGCCATTAAGATTCATTTACTGAAAGGGACGTATGGTCAAGTATGTATCCATTTTATGTATAGGTAGCAATAGCAGGAATCAAACTCAATGTTAGGTACTGAGAGCTCTACCAACTGAGACACACGGGACCGTTAGTGTCTTTTCCCACTAAAGTCTAGAGAACTGTAGCGATTGGCTGCTGAGAGCATATTTTCAAGGATGCAAAAAACAAAAAAGAGAAAAGCTACAGAAATGTGAAGGACACAACAAGCTACTCTCAAAGGGACTGCATTCATTCTTGCCATTATCATGCAAGCCTGGTTGTAAGTAATAATGTGGCCTTTAATGACGGAATGATGGACCTGCCAAACACTGCTGCTGCCATATACTGTCCGCATGTCCCTGCCGGCAGCCGCTCAGATGCCCATCTGGGATGTATTAGCATATCCTCGTCAATCCACAGCCCACTTTAACATAATCCATATTTGTTGGGTAAAGTCCAACAGTGAGCCTCCAGTACAGCGGTCATACGATGCTATGACACACTTCATGCGGCTCACATAACGCATGCTTGAGCAGCTAAGCAATTCAGAAATGCAAATGGCAGGGCATACTCCTCTCTACCTTGTACCTAGAGGGACAAATCCCTTTTGGCCAGACATCTCCAGACTGTTGCCTTGGTATTCCTCCACGACTGTTCGTGTGATTTTTATTCTAAGTGCCGGAGAAAAAGAGGGAAAAAGAACAAAAAGAGTCTCCTGTCATGCCTGGGACGGAGTGTGTTGAATATATTGAATCACTGATGCATGGCACAGTATGCTTCACCTATCAGAGAAATAATGCCAGTTTTTTATATACATTTTCTTGGAAAATATTGTTGTTGCTCTAAAAAACACAGGTTAAATGAACATAAAGTACATTACTACATACATTGCATAATTGTGCTTATATAGGGGAGAGCAGGGTATGTTGTCACACTTTAACTATTGACTATATTTTTTTAGACCCCTAAATTGCAGAAGACTAATTACATTATTAATGCAAAGCTTAAGGTCTTCATAATAAATGTACAGTATATCCCATTTTTCATCATAACATATTTCACTTCAGAGTTAAAAAACATGGAAGACACTGGGCCCCATCTGAACTCTTGAGATGACATGCTAGCATCTAAGACATGTTTAGAACTAGCATCTAAGAAATATGCTGAAACCATAGCTATTACCTTCTATTCTTTAAAAACAAAAATTGTGGATACGCAAACCATTTAACCTTACAGAAGAAAATGCATACAAAAGTAAATATTTAAATTGGAAAATATTCCCTCACATCAACATTGTTACCTCCCTCTACAAACTCATTCAGAGTGTACATACATTTGATTAGAAACATTTTACATAATGCCCCAAAGTTTGGCTTCATTGAGCTCTGTGTGACAACCCATGTAACATTTTACCTTATTCTCCCCGGAATGTAATAGTCTTTTAGTTGCGCTTGGTAGCTTCCTTCAAACACATGTACAATAGTACAATAATTGTTTAAGTGTCCACTTTTTCATTGGTTAGGGTAACATTTATGAAATCTTGAAAAAACATCCTGAGAATCATTTCAGGTAGGAAAATATAGGGACCGCAAACAGAACCTAAAGGTGCTATTTGTAGAATTTCAAGTTGTAACAGTGGAACTACTTCCTCTTTAAGTGGCCCGCTTAACAACCCTGTAAAAAGCTGTACTTATATTTTAAAATACAAAAATGTGATTTTTATAGGATGTTTCCCTTAACTATGCAGTACAAACAAAGCACTGCCTGAAATGGATGACTGATATCAAATTTGGATGTATGCCCACTGACAAACACTGTGAAAGCATAACTTCATGTCCTCATTGATTTTCCTGTTCAAATGGCAAACTAAGCAGTTCATAGTGTAATTAGTTTAGTTCTCACACCTTGAAATTTTGAAAATAGCACTTTTTCAGAATGAATAAGATTCATTTTCTACCATTATGAAATGTTACAATAAAATTGTGTCCTTTTTTTTGTTGTAAAAATATTCCATTCAAAACATTTTTGGTCTGTTCTCGTGGATCATAAGATTTTAAAGTTCTAAACACATTTCATGATACGTTGTCAAGAACATCACCTTTATTTATTCATCCATTATTAAAACAGACAGCTGAGAACACACTACACCTACAGTGCATCCCTAAATTCACAGCACTTCACTTTTTCCACATTTTGTTACGTTACATACACCCTTCTTCCGAAATGGATTAAATTCTTTATTTCCCTCAAAATTCTACAAACAATACCCCATAATGACAATCTGAAAGAAGTGTGTTTGAAATCTTAGCAAATTTATTAAAAATAAAAAACGCAAAAAAGCACATGTACATAAGTATTTACAGCTTTTGCCATGACACTCAAAATTGAGCTCAGGTGCATCCTGTTTCCACCGATCATTCTTGAGATTTTTCCACAACCTTATTGGAGTCCACCTGTGGTAAATTCAGTTGATTGGACATGATTTGGAAAGGCACACACCTGAATACTTACCGTATGCACTGTATATTTTGGGACCTGACCAAACAGGACAACACATAGAACCAGATATATAATGTCAAAATATTACCATGAATATTAAATATATAAATACTAAATATTCAAGAAGAAAAAAGTAAGCATCACCATAAACATCAAATGACACCATATTCAGCATCACACAGAAACAAATTCAAGTTCATGTTTCTCGATTATTTGTCATATGAACAGTGAAAATCGTGTTCCCTGGTTTCAACAATACAATGAAAAAAGTGCAAACCTTAATAGATGCGATGTGATGAGATAAATCTAGATGAGCTGTGATGAGATGGATCTAGATGAGATTTGATGAGTTGGATCTAGTTGAGATGTGATAGATCTAGATGGGATGTAATGAGATAGATCTAGATGAGATGTGATAGATCTAAATGAGATGTGATGAGATATGTTTGATTTGTTTAGTTGTTGTTATTTAATCCATATTTCATTAGTGTATCTCCATGCTAGTCGAAGAAAATTGAAAAAGATCCTGCGCATAAATGGGAATGCAAATGTGGATTAGGGGTTAGCGAAATGGAAGATTACAGAGTAAACATTTTAACAGCTGAAAATATTTGAATTATTTCAAACTTATCAAAAAGCAGGGAGGAAAAATAAATGTGTCCTGTGAATTTGTGTCGGCTGCAAACGCCTGTCGAGTGGGAAGAAAATGGAAAGCCTGTCTTTGTTCATCTCAGTCAAAAGTTTTGGATCGAAATGGAAGTTTTTCTATTATGGCTTCTACAAAGAGTCAAGGTACATATATGTCATTTTAAAGTGATATTTTCTGTTATTCCAACAAACACGCGTTGAAAACACAATGAAATCTCACACAAAACATGTGCTTTAACAGGCAAGGAGAAAACACATTAGGGTCGTTTTCACTTGCCTTTCACATGCATAAGGTATGCAACACAGAGGAAACATGTGTTCAGAATGCCTATAATTCTTCCACCCAACAGATGTTCTAAACCAGCCATCACAAATTAGCAGGCCCCGGGCCAGGTCCGGACCGTGGAATGATTCTATCTGGACTCCAACACATTTTACATAAAATAATTATATTGGTGGAGCATCTTGTTTTTCGAGGGGTGCACTTTAGCCAGCTCAGGGGAGATGCGAGGGCCTATGTGTGTAGTTCAGACACATGCTTCATTTAAATCACTTCCCGCAATGCAAGCCAATCAAAGAAATTGTTTACAGTGCATGGAGACCAATAGAGGCCCTTGTAGTCAGCTAGAGGGAGGGAGAGCCAAAATATGGAGTGAGGGGTTACGGAAGGAACAATGATGCACACACTCAAAGTAAGCTGTCAGCTGGCTAGGTGTCTTGTGGTACTAAGGTACTTAGCTAAATTAGTGTTGCACTCTTTACATAACTTAGGCAACTTCATAGTATCTAAGCTGTTTTGAAAACTTTATAATACCCCTGGTTCAATTACAAAAAATCAAAGAGAAATATTATAGCTCTAGTCAATTTCAATTCTCCCACTCAACCAAACAAGCCGATACCTTCAGTGGTTGGGGAGTCAGATTTAATGTTGAAAGTTACTGTGGTAATGTATCTGTGCTTACTGCACATTTAGTGCTTACAGCTAAATGACTAAAACGTAATATGTAACTACAACAGGGGCATAGTGGTAAAAAAAGAGGTGGGTAAACTATAAATTCTGTGATCAGGTGGACCACGACGTGGTCACCGGTAAGGTGGGCTACGGCCTACCGGTGTACAGTATGTGTATCCTGATGACATCGCTATAGGCTATCATTTGATGGTACCAAGCAGTGTAGTGGTAAATAAAATAGTGGAAAAACTATCCACTCTTCACGGCGATCATGTTAAAATGAAGAATCATCAAGATCAACCATAAAATATTACATTTTTAAACAATCATTTCATTGCTTTTAATACAGGTATATAAATAGGGCCTTGTGTCCATTTTACACAAAATCTGATACAGATGCATTTCAATCCACATTAGTTCATTCATCCCAAATGTCCAAATGTTATTTGGACTTGACACCAATTTCATATAAAATACTATTTGAAAATGTTCATATTGAAATGTGTCATCTTTTTATAATCTTTATACTTCAATTGAGCTGCAATGCAAATATGTATAGCAAAATGCTGATGTGCATCAGTGTGTGTATACAGTAAGTTGTGATAACAAATAGATCAAAGCATGTCCATAACTATGAAATGTAAGCAATACTAACCAATACTAACAAAATCGTTCATGTTCTTGTGGTAATCTTAAACTAGCACACTTGATTCAATAATCAGCTCATCTGCAGAATCAATATATATATAATATATATTAGTTCATACAGTAATTATTAGTAATTAAATAGGTAATTGTGGATTAATTCACTAAAAACTCATTTTTTTAATTAATAGTTTTAATTAATATGTTAATTACCACAATGAGCCAAAGAATTGTATTTCAACTTACAGGTATAATACAGGTAAACTAATATGCATTAATACATGATTAATTACAGCATTAGTAGTGCAAATTCATGTGTAAATTAACAATTACTAAATGATGAGTTAATAATGATGTGCCTCAACAAGTAAAGTCACGATATAATTATATATTTGCAAATCATTAACTAATGACTAATTTATCATTGATGACCATCACTAGAGTTTATAAAAGCTGTTTATTAAACACTTTCCAAAAACACATTTACATAACACATTATATTAAAACATTACATTAAAACAACATGTAAAATTAAATAACTTATACTCCCATTTCTATGACAACTGTACTGAACTCCCTAAACACAAAAAACTAGCTCATGGGCAGAGCTGTACTAATGAAAGAGGGTGGATGATTGTTTAAAAAAATCAATTTCAGCGTCATCAGTAGCAGTTAGGGCTGGCACGGTTGATGAAAAACATTAGTGATGGGACAATCGACTCTTTTACGCGAATCGGTTCAACCGGACGGTTGTTAGTTGGTGAACCGAGTTAATAGATTCGGTCACCGGTTCGCGTGCCCGCGGGGGGAGGGGACACCCGTTTTAATACATTAGACTCATGCAGTACCCTCGGTTACGGTCTCGTTCAGTAGGCTCTCCTTGTGACAGCCTCTACCATGCAGCCTGCAACATTAACATAACTACCAAGATAACATGACGTGTATTTGTATGTGATGTAGCCTACTTCCCCATCGATAATGTGGGTGTCTTGGTTCTCTGCAAGATTGAGTTACTAACCACGTTTTTCATTCTAGTGCATAGATGATTGTGTTCATGGCAATTCAACTTGATTACAGTAGACTCGAGCGGTTGCACGGTTACTTTCGGTCTCGTTCAGTAGCCTGGTTCGCGGTCTCGGCAATTCAACTTGATTGCAGGTTAGGTTTGGTTAGTTTTGGGACTACAGATGGAATATATGGTAAATAACAAATGGAAATTCCATTTACATATGGAAATTAGCATGCTATAATCTGGCTCATTTACAGTCTCTACAGAAGTATAAGAATGTTGATTAATGTGCACTCTCCCAAGTAAATAAATAAACAATCTCCAATTACAGACTCGAGCGGTTGCACGGTTACTTTCGGTCTCATTCAGTAGCCTGGTTCGCGGTCTCGGCAATTCAGCTTGATTATACATTAGACTCGAGCGGTTGCACGGTTACTTTCGATCTCGTTCAGGACCCTGGTGCGGAGGTGCGTGGTCTTCTCGTGACAGTCTACATTGTAAAAATTACTGATCACACTTTGTTGAATACTTGCATCAACTAAACACATTAAGGTAGCCGAAAACGTACACAGTTTATCAGTACTTGGTGATGTTATGTTCATTTTTTATAATGATGGAAATATTCCCTCGCCTAGCCTAATGGGAGTTGTGAATTGGTGAACCGTAGCCTACCTAACGTACCGTTAATTCTCATTCGGGCAAAAATCAGGAGTGAGTCAGTTCGTTCACATCTGGCACTCTATTCTCCCGGTTCAGTAACACGAGTCGGGTTAATTAACCGACTCTTCGGTCAGTTCGTCAACACTAAAAAACATCCGAACCATTCGGTTCGCTTGTCTCGGTTCGGTGTGTGTGCGTCGCACGGTTCGTTCTGCTAATGTAGCCTATACTAACCACCTATACGATCTCATATTTCAAAAAACGGTTACGGAAACGTGTTTTTGAAGACATTTTGATGTAGAAATAAGCCATACAGTTGCTGAATCTGTCTTCACTTCAGATCGACAAGGTTGAAAAGACTTTCGTCAGATTTTGATGCCGCGAGCGGGAGTGGCATCCAGCTGCAGCCCTGCAGACGTCACAAATGGCTAACCCACAGCACCTACAGCTAACCTTCACTTTTTGACTTTGTATGGAAGAATAGAACTCATTACATCAAGAAATCTGTTCTGATTAACAATTATGATCAGGGTGGTCTAAATTGTCTCGATTTCCCAACTCTAAATCACACCTTTAAGATTAATTGGATTAGGCAATATCTGAAAAATCCCACTTCTGTATGGAATTTTATATCTCATTATGTTTTTTCTCAGTTAGGTGGCCTAAAATTTCTTCTGTTATGTAATTACAATATAGAAAAAATCCCAGTGAAACTTTCAAATTTTCATAAACAATGCTTGTTAGCTTGGTCCTTGATATACAAGCATAATTTCTCTCCTCATAAATATTTTATTTGGAACAATAAAGAGATGCTTTATAAAGGACAGTCAATTTTTTGGGATAATTGGTTTCAAAATGATATCATTCTGGTGAGTCAACTTTTCAAAAGGAAGGGTATATTATTCAATTATTCTGAGTTTCTTGCCCGCTATAAGATCGCTATAAGAGTTATTGCTTTATATAAAAATATTGACAATTTTATACCTTCTTTTCCACCATTTGATCCAGCTGGCTCACCCGTAGGTAACATTTGCTTTTCATCCTGTACTAATAAAAACAACAGGAAAATACTAGATTTATTTCAACGTGATGTGGTTTCAGTTCCTTATGTCATCTCTTACTGGAATGGTATTATACAGAATATTAGTTGGAAAGTTGTTTGGTCTCTTTCTCAAAAATTCCTCCTATCTAATAAGGTCAAGGAAATCTCATACAAACTGATTCATAAGTGCTATCCTACTAGACAATATTTAAAGAAATTCAAGGACCTTGATGATCTTTGTTCATTTTGTAATGTACACTCAGAGTCTGTGTTACATTTATTCTGGGCTTGTTGTCATACGCAGAGGCTTTGGCAAGATATTTGCAGATTCGTGTTGGATAATATATATGCAGAATTTTCTCTTAAATTTGAAAATGTGCTTTTTGGTTTCACAGATTTCGGCAAAGTCCTGGAGAAACCTTTCTTCTTAATTAACTTGATTATCACATTAGCTAAATTTCACATTCATAAATGTAGGTATCTTACCCGAAAGCCTCTATTTATTATTTTCATTAATGAAGTGGAACATTATGTTAAAACAATTTCTCATTCCTGCAACAAAAAAGCTATGAAAACCATTAACATTTGTGCTTTATACAAGGTCTTTATGTAATCAGTATCTGTTAGTATCCCCCTATGCCTTTTGTCTCCCTTTATTGTATGTTCATTCATGTATGCATTGTATTGTATCTCTCATGTATCCTGAAAATATAAAAAAAGTAATAAATAAAATAAATAATGTAAAAAAAACAGCTAACCTTCAACTTCCGTTTTCGGGGTTTTGGACGGAGTGTCTGTCAAAGCATGCATACACTGTAGATGTAGGTTAAATTTATCATGTCCATATGCTTAATGTAGTATAAATATTTTCGTAACAAAACCAAAAATAACAGTAATTCATCTAAACTTTTTTTGGCATGAGAACTGTTTTCCGGAAATTACGAAATGGAAATACGAAGGATAACCATGGGGTGGTGGGGCTGCGGTGCTGCGGATTATGTGTATAATTTAGTTTAATACATTTCATAATGAAAAGATTCGTTTTTGCCGTAAAGAAATAATTAATTTAACCTCAGCTTGTTTTGAGTGCGAGATGTTTCCGGAAATGACGAAAACGGAAGTTTTCTTAAATGCCGATTTGCTAAGTCCTCCCCCATATGGTCTGCATTTAAAAATGAACTTTTGCTGTTTCAAAACTGTCTTATAAAGGTTGAGAATGCATAGGCTAAAAAACTGTATAAGCTTTTAGTAACACTTCAGTTGAGCTGAGTCCCTCTTTTTGTTTTGTTTATATTATTATTTTGTTATTTTGTTCATTGTTTTGAGTTCTTGTAGTTTAGTCTATTCTCTCTTGTTATGTGAACAGTATGGAAAATGTATTTTCAGATGATTTGTAGAAGGTGTGATTCTCGGTTTATAATATTGTAATATTTATATTGTACATTTTGAGGATGTCATATTTTCTTCCTTGTTTGATGTCCTTATTGTTTATTATCATAAAGATTATTTTCAATAAAAAAAAAGTTACTATAAAAAAAAACATCCATGGTTCTTCCATGGGTTAGCCACAGGTGAGGTCTGCGGGGCTGCAGCTGGATGCTATAGGAGTGCGGAGCCGATAGCTCCTCAACGGTGGAGTGTGGAGTGCTGCAAGGTCACGTCACATGCATTTTTTCAAGAGCGGAGTAGTGAGATTAAACAAGAACCGTACAGAACCGAAAACCGTGACCCACAAAACCGTGATACGAACCTAACCACGGGTTTTGTGAATTGTGCAACCCAAGTATTTATATATAGGCTATGTCATATGTCACTATATATTCGTCATATGTCACTATATATTCGTCATTAATGTCTTAGTTTTCTTTGAGATATATATTAATTATTTTTAGCTATATTATTTTGTAAATTTTAAAATGTAATGTGTTATGTAAATGGAAAGTGTTTAATAAACTCTTTTAACTCTAGTGATGGTCATTATTGATAAATTATTCATTAGTTAATGATTTGCAAATATATAATTATGTTGTGACTTTACTTGTTGAGGCACATCATTATTAACTCATCATTTAGTAATTGTAGTAATTTACAC
>JACXGM010005726.1:0-34489 GCA_016801145.1 Umbra pygmaea
TTATCCTATCCCCATGTGATAGATGGTGCTCTATGTTTATCCTATCCCCATGTGATAGAGCACCATCTATGTTTATCCTATCCCCATGTGATAGATAATGCTCTATGTTTATCCTATTCCCATGTGATAGATGGTGCTCTATGTAAATCCTATCCCCCATGTGATATATGGTGCTCTATGTAAATCCTATCCCCATGTGATATATGGTGCTCTTTGTTTATCCTATCCCCATTTGATAGATGGTGCTCTATGTTTATCCTACAGTATCCCCATGTGATAGAGGGTGCTCTATGTTTATCCTACAGTACCCCATTTGATAGATGGTGCTCTTTGTTTATCCTATCCCCATTTGATAGATGGTGCTCTATGTTTATTCTAAAGTATCCCCATGTGATAGAGGGTGCTCTATGTTTATCCTACAGTACCCCCATGTGATAGATGGTGCTCTATGTTTATCCTAAAGTATCCCCATGTGATAGGTGTAGCTCTATGTTTATCCTAAAGTATCCCCATGTGATAGGTGTTGCTCTATGTTTATCCTATCCCCACGTGATAGATGGTGCTCTATGTTTATCCTAAAGTATCCCCATTTGATAGGTGGTGCTCTATGTTTATCCTAAAGTATCCCCATGTGATAGGTGTTGCTCTATGTTTATCCTAAAGTATCCCCATGTGATAGGTGTTGCTCTATGTTTATCCTATCCCCATGTGATAGATGGTGCTCTATGTTTATCCTAAAGTATCCCCATGTGATAGGTGTTGCTCTATGTTTATCCTAAAGTATCCCTATGTGATAGGTGTTGCTCTATGTTTATCCTATCCCCAGGGGTCAGGTGAGTTCTGTTCTCACTATAACCCTTTGTATAGTTTAACAGGCAGCTTAAACTCCTTCCCTAAATCATCACGCTCTGGGGAACGTCTTTACTGATGAATAGGATAGGGAAAAACTACAGAAATAGAGAATAATACAAAACATAACTTCTATGTTGTACAAAAATACAGTATATGTATATCTACTGCATCTATTTAATAATTGTATTTGACACGTATACAGTATAACCTAATGTATTGCATCAAATATACAGAAACCATCAACTGTAATAAACACTAGTATGGTTACTCTAGTATTCATGTAAATATACATACTAAATCTTTTAACAATAAAATTTGAAAACATTCACCAAATCAAGAAATAATCTACACTTTAAATGAGCCTTATCAATTAATCACCTACCGACGATGCTCATATAAAACAAACAATAAAGCAGATTAATTTGGATAGAGAGTAAGGATGAGCTAAATATCTGTATCCGTACTCGGAATGGGCATGGCCTACTTGGAAGTGGGCGGAGCTACCTGGAAGTAGTTAATTTTGGCCTGACATCAATTTGGTTTGCATAGCAACTGCTGTATGTTTATTAAAAAACATTGCTCTGTAGCTCAAGTCGGAGGCTGTTCTTCTATTTATTTTTTTACTTTATTTTTTTCCCGATTTTTTTTCTCCATTCCCAATTCCTTCTCCCTCTCTAATCCTGCCTTGTCGGCAGCTCCGTAACTCCTTGTACAGATCTGTAGGATGACTATGGGTGTGCACATGGTTCATCCAAACACATGTCGCCTGAGCCGCTGATTCGCACCGATCACTCAACATGGAAGCCTTTAGTCGATCATGCACAAGATGAATATGTTCACCCACTATACTTCTGCAAATGTATTTACAGACTCCCGATTTGAACACCTGGAGTTGCTTGAGAGTGATGTGGTAGGATAAATAATTGGACTGATCTAACCCAAACCCCATGCAGCGCTATGCCAATTTTGCACTGCCTGTTGCAGGAGGCCCGGGGAAAGTCAGGGAACCCATGGTCAGCCTCGAACCGATAATCATTGTGATGTAGACTTTCCTGAAATGTATCAACCTAGCCCACAACACCACAAGGACCCCCAAGTTGGAGGCTGTTCTGTAACTGGTTTTCTTCTTAATGTAGTGATTACTGAGCAAACCATATTGATTTCAGGCTTGAAGGGAACACTTCCGTGTAGCTCGACCCACTTTTGGGAAGGCCACGCCCATTCCGAGTAAGGATAGCGTCTTTTGTCCTTGATGCAACGCATCTCGTTCTCATATGTTTCTTCTTGCACAAAATGTATGATTATGTTCTTTATGAACGCTTCCACTGTGTAGCTTGCTTCTTGCACTTCCACAGTGATGCCAGCCTTTACAGTGCTCTGTTTCACACTCTTGTTCTCTTCCTGAAGAGACAATGTGAATAAGACACGCATGGGGCGCAGGTAAGTGACCTCGAACTGGAGAAATGCTCAAAATGTTGAGATCCTAGTTGTCTGCCTCTTGCTGTAGTGCTGAGTGTGGACACCAGGGGATATATATGTCTTGCTCTGGATCCACATCAGGGATTTCATTGCACTCTATAACCGTTGGTAGCAAGAAAGTGACTTCCATCCATTGATTTCACTTTTAAAAGCCTTGCACTCTTCTTCCTGCCATCTCGACTACACCAGCACAAGTCTTGAGTGAATATCGAACGGTGTGACCTTTTTATATTGAAAAGGTTAAAGAACTTTGATCTCACCAGTGACCTGTTTCTCTGGTCATCTAGGATGGCATATAGTTTGAACGCTTTAACTTGCTGTCCAAAAAAATATATATCTTAGAGCAGAATCTGCCTATGATGTCTCCTCCACAAACCTCAGTGCACTTTGTTGTCACAGCAACGTCTGTAGTGATGCTTTCTTCTTCCTCGCCATGCTTGAGTGCAGGAGTGTACGCCTTTGAGGACCATGAAGTAGGTCCTGGGTGTAGAATTTTGTCTGTCACTATCACTCTTGGTGCATTTAAGATTCTTTTCACAGTTCTTTGCTAGGTGTGATGTCATGCACAGCAATGAAACAGGTGCCATTTTGTTTCAGAAAGGCTTTCCTCTCCTCAAGGGACTTCTCTCTGAATCCAGAGCATTTGTAAAGTGGGTGAGGCGTGTTATGTATAGGACATGTCTTTGCAGGATTTCCTACTTTTGACTGGGTGGCATAAGCAGGCATGTAAGCAGACTGTGGCATAAGCAGGGGGTAGCTGGAGAGATTTCAGTCTTATGAACCGATACAGGTGTCCGTGGTATGCTTTTCAGCTCTGGACTGTTCTGTAGCACATGAAGGGAAGTCAAAACCCTGGGTCATATCGTGTCTTTGCCTGCTGGGAGAAGAAGCTTACAAAGAATGAAAATTGAGGGAAATGGACATTATGGGTTTCTTTATATCTGGACCCCTGTGATATCTATCTCTCTTGTTAAGCAAACAGCATTCTCAGAGAGCCGCTCTCCGCTGCGTTCAAAGTTAAAATATTTTCAACTTTGACCCCCGGCAATGCTGACCTCCCGAATTGCAACCAATGGCACTGCAGTATTTGGTGTTGAAGTATACACGAAAAGAAAAAAAAGAAAATAGTTTATGTTTATCAGAGTAGCCTAAACTACAATTTAACAATTAAATAGTAAGACGATATGGGAAAAGCAACAAATACTAGCCTGTTAGCTAGCCTGCTAGCTAGCTACATTGCTACAGCTGTGTCAGAATTCGCCTGCTCTTGCGACGAGCAAAGCGTTGAACGCTAGTCATGGACAAGGCCCTTAAGTCGCCTAGCTCAGTGAGCCTTTTGTGTTCCTTATTTACGATCTTGGGGAAGCTATCCACTCTTCAGTAGTGGGTTTTTGATAACTTCAGGTGCTCCATAACATTCAACTCTCCCACACCATCTCGAGTCCCTGTTGCGGGTAATTAACATGCATGGCTCTGTTTTCCATGTTGCGCAGATTCTGCGCCTAGCCACTAGTAGGTGAATTTCCTCTTTTACAGGTAGAGGCCTCTGATAGTGTTCAAGAATTATGCTATTTATAAGCCCTATATTTTTCAGGGCAATCATTGAACTGCAGCAGCCCTCTGGGAACAATCTCACATCTGGCTAAGAAACTCACAAAGTTCATATTCTCACTTTCACATGGGGAGTCTTTTTTGAGTTAATATTGGGTTGGCGGGTACTAATGCCGGCCACCAAACATCCTGTGATTCTCACCTGAGTGAGCCTGTTGTGTTTTAACACTGGTCAGTATCGTAAGGTGGAGCTGGCAAGTATTGGCTGTCATGACATACCCTTCTATCATTCCAGTACTAAGGCCTCTGCTTTAGCTAGTGTGGCTGCAGGTTTTTTTTCTATATTCTGTTTCTGCATATGAGACTTTAGCTCAAGCTGCTTCAGAGTCTGCGTGTGCCATATCTGCACCGGTAGGCGAGTTGTGTGAGTGTCTCAATGAGCGGGAGACATATGACCTAGTCCTCCATGTATGTGTTGAAGATTTATTGTGTTGCATTTAGGAGCTGTTGTTTTACTGTTCTGTTCTCACGATAACCCTTTGTATAGTTTAACAGGCAGCTTAGACTTTCTCCTTAAATCATCGCACTAGGCGAAGATTGTCTGGACAACTTTTTTGCTGATGAATAGGATAGGGTAAAACTATATATAGAGAATAATACAACACATATAGGTTTTATGTTGTAAAAAAATACATGTGTAAGGGCAAATGATTTGCGCTAATCTATTAGCATAGCAGGTCTAGCTAACTTCCTGGACGGGCTCTGTTTTGCCACACTAATTTCTATTGAGTGGACTCTAGCCTTTGACCACTACTTTTCTTGCAATTGTAAAAGCCATTTGTTAGTGTCTTTTAATTCCACAACATGTAAAATGCAGTTGAAATTCTATACAATGCCTCTCATTCATTGCACGCTCGCTGGCTCTCACACACATAAACACACATTTGTATATCTAGGCTTCCACGGATCATACATAAAACTCAGAAACATAAAATGTATGCCTAGCCCTAACCTAAACCTAATGCATACAACCTGAAACAAACCAAATTATAAAACTAACCCCAATTGTACGTTTTACTCAAACCTAAATCCAAGAAATATCGCTTTTCTGTGTGGTAACCAGATATATGCCGGCAGCATAGGACCTTGTATTGCACTGCTGGTTTGCTTCTAAAGCTAAGCAGGGATGGGAGACCAATGCTGCTGGAAGTGGTGTTGGAAGGCCAGTAGGGGGCACTCTTCCCTCTGCCCTAAATAACATTCCCATTTCCCCAGTGCAGTGATGGGGACATCTGCCCTGCGTAGGGTGCCATCTTTCGGAAGGGACGTTAAACAGGTGTCCTGACTCTCTGTGGTCACTAAAGATCCCATGGCACAATTCGTTAGATTAGGGGTGTTAACCCCAGTGTTCTGGACAAATTTCCAATCTGACCTTCATATCATCATGGCAACCTAATCTTCCCTATCTCTTAATTGTCTTATTAATTCCCCTCTCCCCCCCTTCTCTCCCCCTTCTCCCCATGCTGCTGCTGCAAATGAGAAAATGTTCTCAGTCAACTTGCCTGGTAAAATAAAGGTAAACTATATATAAAAACCTAGTGGAGCCCAAATTGTCAGGTTTTACTATGTTTGTGTGGACTTCTGGTCACACACACCAGCGCTCTTCCCATCTTCCTCTTCTGCATATTGAGCACTAAATGAATTGTCTAGAAAGAGAGCGCTCCTTCAGCTATTGTTCACTAGGGCTGAACATGGTTCAGAGACAGCCCTCACAAACTGTTATGTAACCCTGCACGGCTTGGGGGCATGGAGTGCTTGCTGAGCTGTGCATAATGGGCATGTATTATGTTTACTGTATGTGTGTTCAGGAGAAACTACAAGCCCATCTCATGTAGACATTAACCTATTACAACACTCTCTGGAGCTGTGTCTATACTTGACAGTTAATGTTGTTTTGTATTTTGAATTCTGAGCAAATTATGCATCTGCTTTTGGACTTAAACGTGTACTGTGCCCACGTTGTGTCCTGATTTATTTTCCACATACCATTTTGTAAATACTAATAAGACTTTATCCACCAATGGAAAAGGGAATAAATATTATTTCCAGCAATAAAACACTTGCTGGAAATGGCTGCTGTATATTTTTTGTAACAAGCTAAATTCTGTAGGTCAGTAATTCCCAATTGAGCCAACATAAGTGTCCGGAAATGTATACAGTGACTGCAAAATTTTCTAAACTAAAAACTGGACATTCCATTAGGCTAAACTTGAAGATATATGCACTGCGGTGCTCTAAAAGCAGCAGAACCTGCAGCTGCTAGCCGGCATTTTTAAACAGAGACCCTTGTTTGTTCCAAAATAAAAAAACATTTTACAGAGTATGTGAGCAGAGTTGAGCATTTAGAAATCCCGCTCCTCGCTCACTGAGCAGTTGTTGTGCTCCGCTCCACTGCTCCACACCTTTTTCAACGGCTTCGCTCAAACCCGCACATCGCTCACATGAAAAATAATGAAAATTAAAATTTGCTCCATGAAGTCATATTACAATATTAACAAAACCCATCCATTGTGTGACCATATATGTCAATCACTGAAATATTGAAACTAAATTGACTTTAATTGTTATAGTTGTTTAAATAAACATGAAAGTGTGTCCGTGTACACAAAAATACAAATGTTAATACAAAACAGCGCAATACTAAATTGCAGGGAGATTTTAAAATCTATAAGGACCTGCTCTATAAATATAATAAATGAAAACATCCAGACAGCACTACTTTTCTCAATTGATTAATGAAAATGTGTATAATTCAAAATCTCTATTTAGCACTATTGATAGGCTGGTCAATCCTCACAGACCAATACCTGCTGAATTTCAGACCTCTGAAAAAAGTACTGAATTTGAATCTTTCTTCAAATTTAAAATTTAAAATATTAGGAACAACATTGTGTCTTCCTCTGCTGGTGGTTGTGACTTCTCCTCCTCTTCCACTCGGTGCCGTGTTGTTAGCACTCTCTCCAACTTCACCCTTATAGAACATAGCAAACTTCAAGAAGTGGTGCAGCAGCTGAGTTCTGCAACATGTGCTCTTGACCTGATGCCTACTAAGTTGTTCAAAAATGTTTTCAGCTGTTTGGTTGATGATGTCCTTGAGATTGTTAATGCCTCCCTGCTCTCTGGAATCTTCCCCACGTCTCAAACATGCGGTTGTTACACCACTGCTGAAAATGTTTAATCTCGATCAATTTGTTTTTAACAACTATAGACCAATTTCAAACCTTCCTTTTCTGGGGAAAGTTCTTGAAAAGATCGCCTACCAACAATTGCATATGTATTTGTCATATAACAATTTGTTTGATGTCTACCAGTCTGGTTTTAGAGTAAACCACAGCACTGAGACTGCCCTGGTCAGAGTTGTTAATGACCTTAAAATTAATTTGGATAACCATAAAGTCTCTATTCTGGTGCTTCTTGACCTCAGCGCAGCCTTCGATACTGTCGACCATAAAATTCTTCTTCAACGTCTTGAACACTGTTTAGGCCTGAAAGGCACAGCTCTGAAGTGGCTTTCATCCTATCTAACTGGGAGAAAATTTTCTGTAAATATCGGTAACCATGAATCTGATGTATTTGACATTCCTCATGGAGTCCCACAAGGGTAGATTCTTGGTCCACTGCTGTTTAACTTGTATATGTTTCCACTTGGAACCCTCATTCAGCAATACAATATTTCTTACCACTTGTATGCTGATGACACGCAGTTATACATATCAGTATCTGCCGACTGCCTTAACCCAGTGGATGACCTTATCAAGTGTATTGGTGATATCAAGTATTGGATGGCTAAAAACTTTTTACAACTTAATGAAGACAAAACAGAGATTCTTTTAGTAGGTCCCAATGCTGTGCGTCAAAAGATGCAATCCTTAGTATCTCCCTTGTCGGTTAAACCTTGTGAGCATGCCAAAAACGTGGGTGTGATTTTAGATGCTGATCTTAATTTCCAGAAGCACATATCCAGTATCTCCAAGACTGCCTTTTATCATTTTAGAAATGTATCTAAAGTTAGATGCTTCATGTCACAATCAGAAGCTGGTTCATGCTTTTGTTTCCAGTAGACTTGATTACTGTAATGCACTTTTTGCTGGACTGACAAATCAGGTGTTAAATAAACTCCAGCTTATTCAGAATGCTGCAGCCAGAGTCTTAACTAAAACCAAAAGGTTTGAGCACATCACTCCTGTTTTATTTTCAACCCACTGGCTTCCAGTAAAACCGAGAATTGATTTTAAAATACTTCTTCTTGTTTTTAAGGCTGTGAATGGCTTTTCTCCCTCCTATGTTGTTGACATGCTAACAGCATACACACCCGTTAGATCCCTTAGATCATCTAGTAAAGGTCTTCTCACAGTGCCTAGAATCAACTCTAGATCAGCTTACGGTGCTTTCAGTCACTATGGTCCTACACTCTGGAATGCTTTGCCAGGTGAACTCAGGTTTGCCACAACGGTCTCTTTTAAAACCAAATTAAAAACACATCTTTTTTCACAAGCTTTCAGCTAGGCTAGAGCAGAGTGTTTGAGATAGGGGAGTGGGTGCTGTTGTGTCTGTGTGTATTTGTGTGTATATATGTGTATATATATGTGTACACAATAATTTATTATGTGGTATGTTATTATTGTATGCTTTTCTTGCTTGTTATTATTGAAGCACATTGAGTTTATGTTTGTCATATGAAATGTGCTATATAAATAAACTTGACTTGACTTGCAATCTCATTTTACAAATGTACTGCATGTATTTTCTATATGTATTGTTAAGATAAATTAAAATGTTAACAAACTTAAAAAAGATTCCATGTGGGCATAAAACAAAAATAGGCTATAATGTAATACAAAGACATGAACAAAATGTTTTATTTGCTCATTTTATAACTCGGTCTAACCAGTAGATACGCACTTTGTTCCATTTTGTTCGCATGTGCAAGCATACACTATCATGCTTGCAAGATATAGGCCTATGTCTTTTCATATTCCATAAAGACTCTTTAGTCGTGGCCACTATATAACCTCACTCCCTCTACTGATTTTGGGCCCTTTCATTTTCGTAGGTAATCTTGATTTTGCACTATGTTTTGTTAGTTTATTAAAGTATTTAGCAAACTCCATGATGACAGATTAACAATGCACACAAGCCAGGCAAGTAACCTACACACGTAGAGGCTCATCATGTCCTGACCATGCTACTGGAGCGCTACTGGAGCAATATTGAGCAAGAGCCTTCTGGGCCAATCCCACTCCGCTCCGCTCACATACTCTGCCCGAGGAACCTGATTCCTCTTCATGATTACTTTTGAAATCAAAACGTAAACTTCCAGGTAACTGAGTATGGCGTAAAATATTGCCCTTGGGTGGTAAAATGTTTAATTTCTGCCACACATTGAAATGAATTTAATTGCTTCAAGACTCACACTCCGCAATGCAACCTGCATTAGTTTAATCAATAACAAATTAATTTGATAGAAATTCTTAATGATCAATTATCAATCATCGATTAATCATGCCCATCCCTAATCTTGGGGTCCCTGAGGAGAGGGTTGAAGACCTATTTCCTAAAGCATAAGACACAGGTATGGGTCAAGTGTGGATACACTGTTGTTTTGAATGTGCTGGGAGTAGGAATTCTGTAATGACACAACATGCCCGTTTACATTCCTCTTCAGCCATCTCCAGCACGTTCCTTCCTCCAGCTGTGTTAGTGAGAACGGATGAGTACACTGGGCCACCCCTCAGCATCCTGCTTCAGGTCACCACTCAGCTTTGCCCCTGTAGAAATGTCTCTGGGCTGTAGTGATTCAGACTGCTCTACAACCATGTTGGGTGTTTTGTCTATCACTTGCTTTCTGTCCTGGGTGTACTGCTGTGTATGTTGTCCTGAAATGCCACCATGCAGCTCAGAAGATGAGGACACATAAGATCTTCATCGTTCCTCACAGATGACAATACTGGTGTGTAGATCTAGTGGTTGGTGCACAGATAGAGCTGCTGGGGTGTAAGGATTTAAAGAACCGGTACTATTTCCCTGTGTAACAGACTTATTTAATCCCAGGCATTACTGGGAAACCATTTTTAATCCTAGTTCACTCAAACCATCCTGATCAACTAGCCCAAAACATGTAATCTGCAAAGGTAGGTGTGGGGGCAAAGACATTGGCTGATTAAGATAGAACCTTGGAGTTAGAGCGCCATACTAGTGTGCTCATCATTAATTCATCTAGGTAAAGCAGGTCTAGTTATATTCCCTCTTCAACCATGTATTTTTCATGAGTCAGGCTAGAGAGACATTTTTTGTGACTTCTCTGTGGTAGATAATTGGATGCTGGAACTTTTTCTGGATGTTTTTGATCAAATATATAATATACACACTGGTCCATAAATATGTTATTTGTATAAGCTTTGCATTTGTGTCAGTGATTTTATTTGTGTATGTCAGTTTGTGCATGTCAGTGTGTGCCAGTTTGTGTCTCTGTGTGTCTGTGTGTTTGGGTTTGTGTAAGGCGACATTCTTTTTCCTGGGGGAGTGATGCGTCCTCCCCCCTGTAGCCAACACCTCTCATAATGGTGATGTGTGTGTAGGAAACACCCCTGCCTGGTGTGCTAACAGAGCTAGATGAATGATGACATCTCCTCCCTCAGCCAGCCACTGAAGAACATGGCATCCAGTGAAGGTCTTAAACGAGACGCTGTGGGAGGCCCTGTGAACAGCCTGCTTAGAAAGAGTCATTTAACTCCAGTATGAGTACTGCATTTTACAGGGGGATAATTTGTTTTCGACAGATAGTAGAAGGGGCCTCAGGTCAAATAATGATGTGTTCTTGGTTGGACCCAGCTAACAATTTCATGTTCTGGGAACGTTCTGGGAACGTTAGTTTTTGGTTCCCAGAACGTTCCCAGAACGTTCCCTTAAGGTTCCCTATTGGTGACCCAGGAAAGTTTTCTTAACGTAAATATAACGTTCCCTTAAGGTTAGGGGAACGTTCTGGGAACCTACTCGAACAATAGAACCTAAAAATAACCTACAGGGAACATTCCCAGAACGTTCTTCTTAGGTTATAAAATAAAACCTAAGAACGTTTTTGTTTGGTTCCCAAAAAATAACCAAATGGGAACCATAAGGGAACGTTAGGGGAACGTTCTGTGTTTGCAGGGGAACAGGTCTCTATTAGAAAGAAATTTGATCTTGTGACTAGCATGTGGACATGAAGATTAAAAATACTAATACAGGATTGATGCTACAATAGTTTTTATAAGTAAACAAACAAGAAGACAGATATTGAATAAAGACATGAATCCACATTATAGGCACCTTGCCTACCTTCTGAAACCTCCAGTACCATTGGATCCCCATAGTAGAGAAGGAACATCTGGACATTGCTACCTCTAAGCATTTGTCCTCATTGAGTCACTAAACATAGCATATAATGATGTTAACCAATATTTTCAGGAGCTGGTTTACAGATTTTAGCTTGCAACAACAATGGCTGAACTTTGGCTGAAGCGATGACCCAGAGCTTATTTTATGAAATATTGGACAAAGATTATCTTTTGAGTGACGTGTGTTTGGCCATCATCCTTAGTGTCATTATGACTCAAGAGTTGACTTCAAATGACCTTGTCTTGGCACCATAGCATTCATTGTTTACAATTCATTACCCAAAGGCTATGTTCTCTTTCTCTTTCTGCACTGTCTGATTAGACCAGGACGATAAGGGCTTTTGATTCTTTTTGTTATTTCACAATATTTCTTAAAACCGGAGTGTACTGGTTTAGACAGGAAGATTATCATCATCATCTAGTGACTGGACGTTTGTTCAGAGAAAGCAATGACATCATCAACCACAGTTTGACATCAGTTCAGACAGAGTGATTACCATCATCAGACAGTTTCTGATGTCATCAGTCAGTCCCTGCCGTTATTATCTTGTCCCCGAACAAACTCCCTGAGTCTTACCAATTGTTTGGTCAACAAGCTCAACCATTCTCAGACTAGATGTTGTGGCCTGTCCAGTGAACAAATTTATAAAAAAGATATTTCCAAATTACTGCCCGACTTTCGAGATTTGTAGAATGGTCTCTAAGGCCAGCATGTATTTTAGCAATATTGATGTGACCTTACACAGGAAACGGATATAAACTGAAGCGGCACTGTAGAGGCGGTGGAGCATGTCAGTAAAGTTTTTTTAACTATTTCACTTTGTCAGTTGGGGAAAAAGGACGAGAGGTTTGTGAGCCCCTCGGTGTGGGCAGTACAAAATAAAATCTCTTCGTTGTGGAAGTAATTACAGCACTCAAGGCATTTTGTGATCCAAAAGAGAATGAAACAATTGAGACAATTTTTTCATGCGGAATCAGGGCCAAGATGAGAGTTTAGACAAGTGTCTCACTGAATTGAGGACTCTAGTGGCGACCTGCATCTTTGGAGTGATCACAGACTATCTAATCAGGGACAGGATTGTTTGTGGCACGAGTGACCCACATTTAAGAGAGCGCTTACTTAGAGAGGCTGATCTCAGTTTAGAGAAATGCATACAGATAGGATGAGCTGCAGAACTGTCTAGACAGAGCACTAAAGTCATTACGGTGCAGGGCCCTGTAGCAGTCCATGCGTTAACACAGAGAGACAGAGAGAGAGAGTAGAACCTACAGAAGGACAGAGCATTATACAATGTAAATACTGGGGACGGACACATGAGAGAGAAAAAAGGAAAAATGTCCAGCATATGAGACGATGCAAATCCTGTGGAAAAACAATAACTCCTCTACAGTTTGCAGAAGGGCAGGGACCAGCAAGAGAAACAGAGTCCTGACAATGGAAGATGTGTCAGCAGACTCCGAGAGCGGTGAGGATGTTCTCCTTATCACACTAGGGCCAAAGCCAACGTGGTACAGGAAAAAAAACAGACCTTGATATAGCTCTCTTTGCAACCATGCTGGTCAACAAAAAGTCAGTCAGATTTCAGCTAGATTGTGGGGCCAACTGTAATTTTATTCCTGCAAACCTCATAAAAGTGCACAGACCCATTCTAGGCACTAAGGATATCCAGGCAATGGAGTTGTTTACGATGCAGCACCACATCATCCTGGCCATGGAGAAAACAACAGGCCCTCAGACTAAAGAACAAATTTAACAGGAATACTCTGATATTCCAGGGAGATGGAAGCTTACCCGGCAAACTGAAGCTGGAGGTGGATGAGAAAGTGGCACCTGTCCAGCTGCCAAAGAGAAGAGTGCCAGTAGCACTGTATTAAACCACTCAAGGAGGAGCTTGCAGGTCTAGAGAAAAGAAAGATGATAAAACCAGTGGAAAAGAGCACAGATTGGATTAGCAGCCTGATCATAGTGAAGAAGCCGTCCGGAAAGCTAAGGGTGTGTATTGATCAGAAACCTCTCAAAAAGGCGCTCGAGGAGCCATTGCCCTCTTTCAACTATTGAAGACGTGCTGCCAGATCTGAACAGAGCACGCATATTTTCTGTTTGTGATGTAAAAAAAATATTTTGGCATGTAGAACTGGAGGAGGAATTTAGCTCATCACTGTCTCAACCCCCATGGGACGATACAAATGGCTACGCATGCCAACGGGAATTAGTCCATCCCCAGAGATCTTCCAGAGGAGGTTAAACCAGGCAATGTAAGGTATTCCAGGTGTCAATCATTGCAGATGACATCCTGATTGTGGGAGAAGGAGACAATGATGAAACAGCGATTCTGGACCATGACAAGAATATGAGAATGCTCATGGACAGATGCAAGACGCTCAATATCAAGCTGAGTCCAGAGAAGCTACAGCTCTGGCTGAATGAAATGCCCTACATTGGCCACCTGCTAACATCAGAGGGGTTGAAAGTGGACCCAGGAAGTTACAGCCATCATGCAGATGTTGCAGAGGTTGCAGGTTTGACTCCTGGCTGTGCCAAATGTCATTGTGTCTTTGGGCAAGGCACTTTACTCAAAGTTGCTCTAGGGAGATGTCCCTGTATTGACTGTAATTTGCTCTGGATAAGAGTGTCTGTCTGCAAAATATGTATTTGTTTATTCTTAGCTTTTGTGCACATCGTAATTATTGTTGGCACTTTTCCAACTTTGTAACCCAATTCAGCTAAACTCAAGAAGGAAAAGCTAAACTTACAATGGTGAGTGGTGGTGATGATTCAGCATGTAAAAATCTTGCAGCATCGTCTGTACACAAAACGAGACTCTAATATTGCTAAACGTCAGTGTTTTGCCCATTATTGAAATTGTCAGCAATTGAGATTACATACCTACTGTATGCACATTTAGTGAAGCATCTTTTCGTCTACGTGATAGGAAACAAATGCATGTGCAATCTGTATGTTACAAAACCATTTTCTAAATTTAGGCTTTGGTGCAGGCTTCACAGTGTTACTTTGTGCATAAACCTCTGTTGCAGGTGAAAAAATAGAAAAGTTGACCTGACCACTTCTGCCTAGGGCAGTGGTTCCCAACTATTGGGTTAGGACCGCTGGTTGTACAGTAACTGAAAAAGCTGGGAACCACTGGCCTATATATATAGCGTGATTAAAAATGGAATCACAACAACAAAAATATGCACATCTTGAAAAAAATTATAATAAATAAATAAATTGACAAAAAAATACAACTGATTTCAAAGGACCCTACAATATCACCGGTGCAACAAGCATACGCAATGAAACAAGTACAACTTCGTCTCCACACTCCATTCAAGCACCCCTTATCAGCAGAATCTGATTAGGCAAAACAAAGGACCAGAGTGATAGTTGAGTTTATATTATAGCTGCCGGTATGTGCCCATCTTTTGCCAATTAAACTAAAAACCGAAGTTTTTTTTAACTGTTTTCCAATAATTATATTTATTGTGGGTAAGGTGTATAGCACCTCTAGTAGTGTCCCCTTTCAAAACTGTATCCAACCATTCCTTTCAGAGGTGTGACATATGCATACAGTTTTATGCAAAAGTTTACGCACCCACTGACAATTTTCATGATTTTCATTTATAAATAATTGGATGTTAGGATCAGCAATTTCACTGTCATATATCAAATAACTGAAGTAATATTTCAGTAGTGAAATTAAGTTTATTGGATGAACAGAAAATGTTTAATATGTATCAAAACGAAATTAGATGCATACATTTGGGCACCCCAACAGAAATATCACATCAATATTTAGTTGATCCTCCTTTAGCAGAAATAACAGCCTCTAGTCACTTCCTATAGCCTGTAATGAGTGTCTGTATTCTGGATGAAGGTATTTTGGACCATTCCTCCTTGCAAAACATCTCCAGTACAGTTATGTTTGATAGTTTCTGAGCATGGACAGCCCGCTTGTGACCCTCCATGTGACCCTCACACAGCCCCACAGCATGATGGATGCTCTACCAAATTTTACTGTGGGTGGCAAGTGTATGTCTTGGAACGCTGTGTAATTTTGACGCCCTGCTGACGCCCCTTGTTATGACCAAATAACTCAATTTTGTTTCATTAGTCCACAGCACCTTTTTTCAAAATGAAGCTGGCTTGTACAAATGTGTGTTTGCATACCTCAAGTGACTGTGTGGCGTGTGTGCAGAAAAGGCTTCTTCCGAATCACTCTCCTGTACAGCTTCTCCTTATGCAAAGTGCGCAGAATTGTTGAACGATGCACAGTGACACCATCGGCAAGATGATGTTGTAGGTATTTGGAGGTGGTCTGTGGGCTGTTTTTGACATCCTTTGCCTCTCCGATATTTTACTTGGCCTGCCACTTCTGGCCTTAACAAGACCTGTGCCTGTGGTCTTCCATTTCCTCACTATGTTCCTCACAGTGGACACTGACAGCTTAAAACTCTGCAATAGCTTTTTGCAGGCACGTGCAGGGGGGGCTATGGATGCCTGAGCACCTGCCCCTTTGCCTACGTACATCCTAAGTGCCCTTTTGAGTGGCCATTTAAATGATCAATGCGTCGTAAAATTACGCACGGACATTTAAAAATTAACCTGTAAATCAATTAATCAAGAATAAAAAATGTTTAAAAGTAATAATATAGGATTAAAGTTGGTGGCCTCGTCTACCTGCGCTGATGCCGGTAGGTGACGTAATTCGCTATCAACGTGACCTTTCACTTTTGTCACATTTGCCTGCCCGCACGAGCATCACATTGTTGTGTTAAGAGACGGTGAAAAGCAGAGTAAGATCACCACAGAGAGATTGTTTCACAAATAATTTAGCTGATGTTGAAAAGTACTGTAACATTTATCTCGTTTTGTATTGTAATTTTAAAGTTCATGTTTGCCACCAAAAGCTTCAACAATCGTAATTTTAAAATGAATATACCAGTGAAAGTGGCTACCACTCGGTTTCTTTTCTATATCAGCTAGCTGCCCATGCCTGCACTGTATATCATTCCACTTGCGTTCTTTAGAAAAAGCCAATCTTTTCAGAAATCAATTTCATGCTTTACCCTATACACTATAGTAGCCTCGATTTGACTTCAGCGCGAAAGAAGATGATTGATATGGATGGAAAATATCAGCTGGCTAGCTAGTTATCTATACTTTAGCCAGTAAGGAGAACTTTCATTTAGACCAGTTGAAAAAAGTAGCTAATGACGTGTTCTGCAACCAGCAGGGCCGTGCAGGTTTCTACTAGTCAACCTGGCGGTAACTAGTGCAATATTAGATTGTTTTAGCTATATTAATTTGTTCTATCTCAATTGTTATCCATTTTTAATGGCTAGCTCTAATGTTATCATCATTAAGAGGTTGAAATATACATTTATTTGCCTAAGATCTGTTTCTGGAGTCACATACTGAACTGTAAGATATATCAGTACATAGTCTGCACTACATGAATGGCCACTGTGTGTGTCTGACTGAATTATTTGACTAATGCAGAGTGTGTCTGAGCCAGAATCAGGAGTGTCAGATGGATGTGAGTTATGGTGGATGGATCCTGAGGTGAGTGATTAGATATCTTGCATTCAGTCCATTCATTTTATTATTTTCCAAAATACAGACCAACAAGCATGAATACATCTGAACTGCTATTGGTAGTTATTGTCTACATACATTAGATTTGACCTATTTCAATTCAGCAGATTGTGTCTGAGCCACAGACAGGTGACGGTCGGAGGGATGTGAGGGACACTAGTGTGGATGTGGAGGTGAGTGTGAAAGAGATACGTTAGAATAGTACTCTAAACCTGTTACAGATGGTACTCTATAAACATTCTCAGGTGGTACTCATGCAACACACCACTGAATGCTTTTGGTGCTTTTTTAAGGAATAAGGTATTAGAGGAGACTAAACTAGGCCCAACTTCAGAACAGTGTGTGATTATAAATGGTTGTGGCAACATTGGGTTACGGGAATAACGGACACTATGAAAGGGTGTGTGTGTGTGTGTGTGTCTATGCATGTGTGCATGCGCGTGTGTAGGGTGCCCTTTTTTTACTTGAGCCCCTGCCCCCAAAAATGTCTCTGCACGGCCCTGGCTTTTTGTATCCTTCCCCTAAACCATAATGTTGAACAATCTTTGTTTTCAGGTCATTTGAGAGTTGTTTTGAGGCCCCCATATTGCCACTCTACAGAGGAGAGTCAAAGAGAACAACAACTTGCAATTGGCCACCTTAAATACCTTTTCTCATGATTGGATGCACCTGTCTATGAAGTTAAAGGCTTAATGAGCTCACCAAACCAATTGTGTGTTCCAATTAATCGTTGCTAGGTAGTTACAGGTATTCAAATCAACAAAATGACAAGGGTGCCCAAATTCATGCACATGTCTAATTTCATTTTGATGCATATTGCAGATTTTCTGATAATCCAATGAATTGTTATCACTACTGAAATATTACTTTGTCCTTCAGTTATTTGATAGATGAAAATCATGGAAATTGTGGGTTGGCTAAACTTTTGCATAGGCCTGTAGGTTGAAATGAAGTTACTTGATTGGTCAAACAAACTCAGTTTGAATTCAAATTTCGCAGCACAAGATCATTGTCCTTTCTCTTGTCTTGGGCACGGTGCTGAGATGTAATGGATAAATGCTTGGACTAATTTGCACATATTGTTTAATGTTTTCATTAACAATGTTAAGTACATGCAAATCCATTTGAGGTACACAACCTTTCTCTTACTCCTTGCCCCAAGAAATAGACTTGTGATATGTTTTGCATAGTCCTAGATAGTGTTCTATACGTACATACACTTAGACAAATCACCCAACAGTTGGCCTTACATTCTCCTGCTTAAAGTTTTGACAAACTTGGGAATTCATTGTTCCGTCAAAGGTCTCAAGCTGTCAATGCCCTTATACTCCTAATACATAGAGTTAACATCCTTTTTTGTGGCTCCATTCATGTCTGAGTACACAATAGTTGTAGTGGTAGAATGGTAGCCATTTTAAAAAGTCTGCTGTAAATCAGCTGTTTCCAACTACACAGCTCACAATGGTGTGAGTCAACCCACCATAAGCCACTTTAAACTTGTTTTACAGGGGACCAATGCTTATGCCGAAACATAAATATTCTGACACATAAAGGTGATTTAATATTTCAATCACGCAGCTCCTTTAAGAAGTTATTTATGGAAGCCGAGTTAATGGGATCCTGTGCTGCCATCCACAGCTATACAGCTGAGCTATCATCAGATTAAATAAAATATTACAGATTTGATTCAGCCACATCATTACTATGGAGTGGAGTGAGCGTGTGTTTGTCTGTGTGTGTTTGAGTGTGGTGACAAGCTGCTTAAAAATCAGCACCTCATTTAATGCCTGAACAGCTTCATTAATCAGTTCAAACTTGTGATACTGATATATGGTAGTCTGGGCCATGTTCACAAGCTGACAGTATATGGCCATCAAATGGTATGGTTACATTAGTCACAGTCAGCTGATAGTGAGGCACTACTCAGTGTCAGCCTTCATGGTCAGCCATGCAGTGTGGAGAAGTGTCTGTACCTCTAGATGTCTTTACATAAAAAATTTAAACAAATTGAAAGTAACATTTTAAATTCGAGTTTTAGATTACAAGTGCATGTTTGTGTAAGCAGAGAGTGCGGGTGCTGTCATGGCCAGCCTGAAGTCCTGAACTGTCTCTGATTGAGAATGTGTTGCGCATTATGAAGCGCAAATTAAGGCAAATTGCACAGTTGCGCAGCTGAAGACATGCATAATGGATGAATTGCTTACCTGAGCTGAACCAACTGGTGTCTTCACTGCCCAAATGCTTAATAATTGTTATTAAAAGAAAAGGTGATGTTACACAGTGGTAAACAGTCGACTGTCCCATCTTATTTGGAGTGTGTTCTAGTCGTCAGATTTGAAATGAGTGTATGCTTCTTTTTCAAAAATAAATTAAATTCACAAAGTAAAACATCACATAATGTGGTAATAATGTGTTTTCAATATAGTACAAGGTGAAATGAATTTTCGGAATTGGGTTGTAATTCCAAAGAGTTCACAAATGTATGTTGCAGCAGGGGTGTCAAACCGGTTCCACATAGTGTCCTAACCAATTAGTGATCCTAATTGTTTAGGATCTCCCCCCACCTGTAGGTCTTAATTGGGCTCTAATTGAAAGGAAAGACCAAAAACCAGCATACACTAGGCCCTCTGTGGAACCCGTTTGGAACCCCTGGTATACAATATATGTAGGTGTTTTTTGAGATGCGTATGATCTGATGAAGATCCCATTTTGGTTTAAATGTTTTGTATTACTTGTGCATTATAAAAAATACCATTGGAGCTCACCAGTCTTGTGGGTGTCCTTTATTTTCAACAAGGAAAAACATGTTTTGGGAAGGTGAACGATGAATAAAGGAATGATTTTGATAGTGTACAAACATTGGCCAGAAGCTATTTGAAATCAATGAAAATGAAGATTGTTTCACTGTCAGATGAAAACATCATGACTGGTTGTGTTTATGCCAAATAACAAGATAATGATATGGTATATGACTAGGACAGTGTACATTACAGGCTACTTGACATGTACTTCTGTGATTATACTAATAAACTCCCTGTGTGCGCATGGTCCCAAAATGGTATTTCATTATTAGTGCAGGCTGGGCTATCTGGAACATTACAGGGTGGGCTGAGTGCATGTTTATGGAATATTATTAAACATATGGACAAGTTTCAGGTCTCCTTTGCACCATGCATTGCTTACTAGTGAATAGAGACATATTGCATTCTGTAAGCAGCTTAATATTGTACAGAAGATGGCTGGTTCTAATCCGTGTGTTGGCAAAGTGACAGTTAAGGTCTATAATGACAACAATGTGTTTATAACATACATGGGAAAATAACAGTACAATTACTACAAAAATACAATATACACATAAAATACCCTATGGTTCTGTAAGACAATGCCAGGACACCTGTCCAGTATATGTTTGGGATGGACTCCATGACAGTGGAAATTGATCCCTGAGGAGTAGAACCGCTTTTACAATTTATATTTATTGAGAAATCAGTGTTAGGTTTTAAATCTGCACTTTCAATGGCAACTTAATATACCCTGGATTGATGTAAGAATACTGTGAAACTAAGAGACAAGTAATAATTAAATTCATAGATGAAACAGAATCATGCTTTGTCTTGCCTCTAGAACAGTGCTCACCAAAAGGAGACCAAGTCTTGCTTGATCTACTCTGTCGGTATTGTTCTTTTCAGCTCATTTCATAATTATAAACAAAACGTAAGGTACATGATCACGACTTGTAATCAATTTTTGTTGTCCTTGTGAGGCACAGCTAAGTGAGTATCAATTGAACTAATTATCTCGGTTTATTTTACTGTACAGATGGAGTCTGCATCAGATGGTCAAAAGAGGGAGAATGATGGATTACAGCCTCTTTCCATCCTTGTATTTGCGCAAGTGGAGACAGACTATTTGAAACTTGAAAGTGTTGAATAATAAGTGTTGACAGTGGTGAATAAAATTGTTCAAATTAACTCAGTACAAACAGCATCTCTTTGCAGAAGTCCGTTGACAGTTCCTCTAGATTTCTTTTCATAAAAATCTCAGTGTTTCATGCTGTGTCGCGTGTCTGAATCAGCAACGAAAGGTGAAAATCAGTTTCTCCTCAGTGTTGTTTATTATATAATTGGACCTTTCATGGTAAGCCAATTGGTTGAGCAACAGCATTTCACAAACTTAAGTGAAAGTTATTTATAATTAATATTTAGGATTTGAACTCTGATTGGACAACTTGGATGGTATTATGGCACATGTTGTCAGTAGTCAGGATGCAGGGCACATACTGTATCAGTTTTCCTTACTCAAACATGTTCTGAGGGAAGAAAGATGGATTGGTTCAGGCGAATATCCAATCAAAACAGGTATGTCACCAATACTAGAAATGCTCCATTTAACACCAACAACTGCGACCCATATGCACTAGTATGCTGGCCCTCACTACACACTCGACGCCTGACCCACTGGTATAACCTAATATACAAGTCACTTCTACGCAAAACCCCTCTCTACCTAAACTCTCACCATTGCCTTACCCAACTGTAACCTGCGCTCCTTTGGCTGCAACTCCTTCCAGTTTGCAGCTGCTAATGACTGGAACCATCTACAAAAACCTCTGAAATTCGTGAACACCATCTTGCTCACCACTTCTAAATGATGACTATCACAACTTCTACATTGTCAAAGTCAAAGTCAAAGTGGTTTATTGTACATGCTGACCCTACTCCTCACACGCATACTTCCTCTGCCCATTTTAGACCTTGTGCCTTAGTTACGTTATATAACATTTGCATGCATTCATCTGGGCAGTGATTTATATATTATATGTCATTTGCACAAAATTCTCAAGTGTTACATATTCCATTGTTATTGCCATACCAATTTTAAACCAATTGATCTACCGCCCTAATTTAGACATAATTTGCACAAACTGTACATAAACTTCTATTGTTTACTCTGAATATCTGCACCCTATATGTTAGTATATTTTTCTTTCATTTTTTCATGTTTTATTCATATGTAACTACAGTAAATGTAATCTTGTGCTTTTGCACTTTTATCATGTCCAGGTTGCCATTTCAAATGAGAAATTGTTTTCAACATGCCCAACTTGTTAAATAAAGGTAACATAAAATAATCAGTTCGGGAGACACAGAAACACATATATGGAGTCTGCTGTCGGTGATCACGTTTCCGCCTGGTGACTCCAGCTGTAGTGCCTGCCCAAGTCCACCGAATTGTGTTGATGCAACACAAAGACTGAGGTCACAGCCCATTCACCCCATCTCCATTTATTGACACTAATTGAATACTGATAAACAATGTGACCTTAATACAATGGGATGTGTACAATCGTGGTCAAAGGTTTTGAGAATGTCACAAGGCCACAATTTGCTACTTCAGTGTTGATGATGGCAATTTGCATATACTCCAGAATGTCATGAAGAGTGATCAGATGAATTGCAAAGCCCCTTTATGCCATCGAAATTTACTTAATCCCCAATCATGCCAGTGATTGTCTTGTTAACACAGGTGAGAGTGTTGATGAGGACAAGGCTGGAGATCACTCTGTCATGCTAATTGAGTAAGAGTTATTCTGAGTTAGAGTAATCCTGTGCTAAATATATCATAATTATTGATGAAAATTAAACCTAATGTCCTAGGAGCTCTTCTCACCAGATAAAACATCAGGAACAGACTGATATTTTTCAAAAGGTACAGGGATTGGACTGCTGAGTACTCGGGTAGAGTCATTTTTCTGATTATTCTGATTTCAATTGCTTGGGCCATCCTTGTCTGGAGAAGACAAGGTGAGCACTACCATCAGTCCTGTGTCATGCCAAAAGTAAAGCATCCTGAGACCATTCATGTGTGGGGTTGTTTCTCAGCCAAGGGAGTTGGCTCACTCACAATATTGTCTAAGAACACAGCCATGAATAAAGAATGTTACCAACACATCCTCAGAGAACAACCTCTCCCAAACATCCAAGAACAGTTAATCCCATTGAGAATTTGTGGTCAATACTAAAGAGGCGGGTGGACAAAAAAATCTTTGACAAACTCCAAGCATTGATTATGCAAGAATGGTCTGCCATCAGTCAGGATTTGGCACAAAGTTAATTGACAGCATGCCAGGGCAGATTGCAGAAATCCTGAAAAAGAAGGGTCAACGCAGCAAATATTGACTCTTTGCATAAACTGAATTTCATTGTCAATGAAAGCCTTTATCACTTATGGAGTAGGCCTACTTGTAATTATACTTCAGTGTACCATAGTAACTACTGGCATACAGTTTTAAGACCACTTCAGCAGAACTTTGGAGACCAATACGTGTGCCATTCTCAACCATTGACCACAACTATACTTTTAGATCCCCCACCCGTAACAGCCAGAAGAGGACTGGCCACCCCCTTGAGTTTGGCCTCTACAGTAGGTTTCTTCCTAGGTTCCACCTACCAGGGAGTTTTTCTAAGCCACTGTGCATACCTTCTTTTTGCTCGCTCTTGGAGGTTTTAGGCTGGGTATCTGTCAAAGCACTTTGTGATGACTGCTGTTGTAAAAAGGGCTTTACATAATAAATTTGATTGATTGATTAATTAATTGAGTCGGTGAGGAATGGAGCCACCAAGCCAGGCTCCATGGAGGGGAGAGATAGACAAATATTTTAGCTGATCTTGCTCTGTCAAACTGAATGTGATGTGGTCCACTTGGCTAGCATTATACAGGCTTAAAGTAGGCATAGGTTGTATCTTTACAGGCATAAAATAGGAATGTTTGTCTAGGCCCTTTTGTTTTTCCAAGAGATGTTCAGTGATTCACTATGCATTGGAGATGGCATATATTATTGTGATCATCTGTTTGGTCTGAAGCTGTTCTACACTACATTACCTGGATTTGGGTCCTGCATCTGCTGATGTGGGATTTGTTGTTAGATCATGTTAAATGCTTCCATGGTACATGTGACATAGATTAAGTGGGATTGGTACCTTTTCCATCAGAATATCAATATTGCATGTTAACTACTCCCCTCTCTAATTGGAGTCTAATGGGAGTAATAAAATATTATACACCAATGTGAGTGTTTGGCTGTGAATGAATAAACACAAGATACAGAAGGACACATACAAGTGTGGCCCACCCTTCGATAGACTCCCAAGCCTCTAAAGTACCATAACCAATCTATTGATTGTAATTAGCACCTACATACCTTAGAATAGGTGTAACCCATATATAAGTGGGCCTGATGTATTGCGTAATGGTGATAAGGATATCAACTGGCTGCTGCAAGTGTTTTCAGTACAACACCCTTAGCACACCTGCACCCTGTGTCCCAGAAGGTACAGATCAATAACTAATTACCACGTTGACATGAACAGAATTTTATGTATCTGGCTTAATTTGCTTCTCCTCTGAAGCCATCTGTTTGCTAACGGACTCTTGGTGAAGTAGTCATCTTGCAAGTCATCTGTAATTGTCCGTGATGGCTTAAACCTGTGGCTCTTGTTAAGTCTTCCCTTTAGGCTGTTTTCAGTTGCTTAGTGGAGAGGCTTGTTGTTGAATAAAGGCAATCCAAGCTGAAGCACACCGTGTGGCCAGATAACCAGGCTTGTTAATGTGTACACAGGCCTGGGACATCAATATTAAGACCAGTACAGACAAGGTGACTGAGAGGTTTCACAGAGTTTAGTTCTGCTGAATATGTTTCTCCTCCAGTGTGTCAAAACTGGTATATTTTGACACACTGGGGTTTTCAAGAAGATATTTGTGTCATTAATTTTCAAATAAATATGTAAAGTGTCTTCTCTGTGAATGTCCCAGGCAAGTTTCAGAAGAAGATAAATAGGTGAATCTCATCTTGTCAAACTGATTCATACTTCCCAAGTCTATCCATTTTTAAAATAAGAAATGTATCCTAAGAAAATTATTTCCACCGTTTGATACAATATTTTGATACTTGTGATGGTGAAATTAATTTTTTATACTATCACTTAACTGAGTTTATTTAAATAAAGCAATGTGAATATATTGCAGCCAGTATAATAGTGAAATGCTATTTAATCAACAAGCCATAGATTTCTTTGTCTTACTGTGGTTTAAAGCTACAGTATGTCCTCTGGTGTGACATAAACCTTCCTGGAAGCGTCCATTTTGATTTTTTGCTAAATTTTCTACGTAGAATTTTTTGGTTCCGATGGTCTGTGGTTTTGGTACTGGTGGTCCGGGCGACACAGTACTGAACAGTTTCTACATCCCACTGCAGGTAACACAATTAAGTCCTCATAGACAATATTAAACACTTAGTGTGCTTTTGTTTGTTATGAAAGACATTCATGCTCATTTTCACCCATGATTTGCCTTTGGAGTGGGTGTTTTCACATAGTAAAGCTCTCAGGCGAAGTACGTTTATCAAGCAAAATCAATAGAATCAAACTACTGGTGCAGAAAGAGAGGCACAGAAAATAACCTCAGATCATTTGAGTCAATACTTTTGCTTTCAGGATATTTTCATGTGTTGGCAGATGTGGAGGATTTGTTATTGATTTTACATCAATTGTTGAAGCACTTGAGCAGTTAGCATAGTGCTGTGTTCTTTTTCCCCTATTCCCCCCTCAAACGTGTGCCTGTGTCTATGTGTGTGTACATGTATGCGTGTGGAAGCATTTCTACGCTGTACACAGGTGTCCCAGGTTTAATCATCATTATTTGTGTTTGTGTGTTACCAGTGATTACAGTGACTCGTTTTGAGTGATTAGCGATGCCCTCTCCTACTAGGCAACAGTAAAATGGACAGGGAGCAGAAGGTGGTGGTAGCCATGGCAACTTGCTGAGGCGTGAGTACGGACTGGTGTTGCTGCTCGGTGTGATGGAAGGGAAATGACAGTAGGGCTACATCCACCCCATGGCATGCTCTTCCTGCTGAGATTACAATAACATGGGCACATGCTGGTAAAGATGCGTGGACAGTGGAGGGTTGGAGTTAATATTGATTGGGTTAACTGCAGACAATATACCATTGAATGATGGAGGCTAATATCTAGAAATCGATGGTGTAAGGATGTTATTTTTCTCCATGTTTGCTTTTGAGGCAAATTTGCCTCATCTCATTTGTATTGTCAAATACAGCATGAGCTGTTCGCTTTAGTTGATACTCCAGGGGCATATCTTCAGACCTCCACTGTGACGACCAGTCACAGACACCTGCTGTAGTTTCTGTTAAAAGCAACAGCTATGCACAGCTTTGCATGATATAATTTGTTTTTAAAGATATTTTTAATCAATATATTTTCATAACATTAAGGCTTTCCCTTCATTAGGCTATTTCTCTGAGCTGCCTTCTACAAGATCATTAGCAGCCATCATGATCTGCCATCCTCTGACCACGGCTTTCTGCTCAGACCTCTCCATCTCCTGAGAATGATTGACTCACCTGGCATGCATGATTCATTGATTTTGTTATCTCATTGTGTTTCACATTCCTATGAAAACTCTAAAGAAGGTAAAAGAGAATAATGTATTATTTTTTTTATGCAACGTTGAGCTTGTCACAACGGCAGTTGGCATGGTTACCACTATATTTCTCAAATCGGATGCTCTGATTATATTTCATACTACTGCTGACTGAGGTCTTAAGTGAATGTCGACAGACAAACTATAAAGGAGCCTTTAGAGAGCCTAGTAAAAAAGCCATCCGATTGTGTTTAAAACACAGAACATTGAACCATCAATTCCCTTGTCGACTCATATCCTTTTAGGGGCTTTTCCCTGCATTGGTAAATGCCACGTAGAATTGGCTTCCGGGTGGTAACCTTTAAACAAAGGCTTTTACTGAGATCTGATGTCACTCTTATTGCCTATTATCACTCTGGTTGTACACACACAAAAAGAAACTATGCAATATTTACCGTTTGCCATTGCGTTATCTTAAGAGCCATGTTTCTCTTCTCTTCCCATTTTTCATCTCTCTGCCCTTTGCCAGTTTCCACTCTTACCACCATGTATTTATTCTTTATATGTATTTACAACAATAATATATTATAGATACAGTAGAAGGGGGTCATTGTATTCCTGATTTGTTTATGTATAGCACTTGGCTTTGCAGAGCCATTTCACGACTTTGTTCCGTAATTGCTGACTTCAGCTTGGTAGATTAGTGAAAGTGGGGCACCATACGACAAATGGCCTTAATACTACTAATGACTGATGGCCTCTTTTAATTTGAACCATGCTTTTATTCAATGTTCTACTGCAATACTAATGCCACATTGAACATTGGTTTGAACTCAAGACTTGGGGCGTGCAAACATTAATATATGTCCTTTGGGATACTTTCAAGGTGACATTAGGCTGTTATACGTAACTCGTCAGCTCAGCTACATAATTTACTTGTTTGCTCAGGGAATCTTGAATCAGAAACATGAGTGTCAATATTTTACAGACTGGGTCTCACAGTTCTTTTGCCTAATGTCGATGGCATTTCAATGTTGCGAATTTACCACGTGAATTAGTTTACAGTTTATAAGTTGTCTATTGACAGAGCAATAAACAAGGTGTTTAGTGCTCTGTCAGTGGAATTTCAATGAGGGCCAAGAGGAAGCTTTCATTCACACTGACAGTTGCTAGGCAGATGTTGCTATGTCACACCTTCAAATGCATCTGCTGCCTGAGGAAGACAGGCCTTTTAAAGAGTGATGGAGGCATTTTACTAACCAGCACCCCACTGGAGTGCTCCATAACAACCTATAGAACCACCTAAAATCCTTGTAACCAATGACCAGACGCCTGTGTGACCTCCTTGTAACCATGTTCCCATTCAGCTAACAATTCCTGGCTGCTATTATTTTGTCTGTGCTCTATGGAATTCAAGCAAAAACTGTTTTAGTTAAGTCTCACTAAAGTAGTGACTTCATCTGGGCTTGACAGCAGCAGCAGCAGTGATGAAAATAGCTATGTGTGGGAGGGGGCAGGAAGGACTTTGATATCAAGGGTAAACAGTCAGAAATGCACTTTGTGAAACCTAAAGCATTTCTGTGTGAGTTAAAGGACATCACTGGCACAATCCCCACTGACAATGTGGCTAGATGGCAACAGAAGTGTTTGTGTTTATAGCTGTAATAACGCACCTGATGAAGCTCATTGGCTTTATATTTGGCTCAGGTTGGCATGTATTGAGAGTCTCAATCCAGATATGTTTTGAAAGAAATTATGGGACATTTGCTTGATGTGCGGCTTGTAAGTTGGTGAACCCTTCAGGGACAGACTTGATTTTTGCATTAAAGCCCGACCGATAAAGGATTTTTAAGGTCGATATCGATACAAATATTTCGTAATTAAAAAATCAGATATTCTGATATATTTGCCGATACATGTTCAGAAAAAAAATCCAGAAACAATTAACAAAACATAAACAGGTTTCCCTAAGATTAGCTATTTGTGAGTCCTCACTAAAATAATATGATAATGCAGTTTAAAAATAAACTTGTTTTGAACAAATACCTAATATACCAGTATTAATGGACTTAATAGGTTCATAAATATAACTTTGAAAATCTGTTAAGTTCTAGAAATTATGATAAATAACAACAACAACAGCAAAATATAATATATATATATATAGTAGATGAGGTAGTGTACTGAATCAGTCAGTCCTTAATAGCTCCAGTCCAGCAGTCAGTTTATTTTTTAAATTTTCATTTATCAGCCATTATAATTGCTGATACCGATAGTTTGGAAAATGCCTAATATCGGCAGATAATATTGCCCCGCCGATATATCGGTCAGGCTCTATTTTGCATGGAATTTCAAAACAAACCCATGAAATCCTTATCTTCACCCGAATTCTTACTAAAGACATTGCAAATAATGGACACAAACCAAAAATGTATTGTCATTGTTAATTTAACAACTGTTTTTTTTTCAACAAAAATTCTGATTTCATGTGTGCTAAAATATGTGAACTGATTTATTCAATAGTTTGTGACCGCATTTTCCACAGGGGCACAGTCATGCTGGAAAAGGATTGTTGCCTCAAAGTTGGAAACACCCAATTATCTAAAATATCTTTGTAGCATTAAGATGATTCTTCTCTAAAATTAAGGGGCCTAGCCCAAACCCTAAAAAATAGCCAAAACAAATGTAACTGTAATGAGTTACGTTACTGACAAAAACTGTGTAACCAGATTACATATACTTTTGAAAACAATTAGGATTACCTTTAGATACATTTACATATGAGTGTAGTCGATTGTCTGTTGAAAAATGTATCAGTAATGTAAGGCATTCTGTATAAGAGCTTCAGATATAATACAGTCGTATGCAAAAGTTTAGGCACCCCTGACAATTTTCCATTTTCTGTTCATCCAATAAACCTAATTTCACTACTGAAATACTACTGTGTCCTTCAGTTCATGGAAATCATGGAAATTTTCAGGGGTGCATACAACTGTAAATAGCTATGTAAAATGTGTGAAGATAGTTGCCATGAAAAGTGAATTACATAATTGGTTCATCAGGGCTCGAAACTGCAACCAAAATTGTCACATCTGTGAACCGTTTGAAATGGCATCGTGACCCCAAATTTCAATAGGTCGCAAATGTATCATTTTTTTTTTGTGGACACGTACATTTTTGGACATTATGATTTACATACATTCTAATAGTATGTTTTCTAACATGCCAAACTTGCCTAAGTGTTCAACACATCATGTTGGCTTCAGTCTTCACCCCTCACTGATTGGTGTAGTGGGAATTACCAAAGTGTGCTGCGCGCAATCTTCTGCTAGTGAAAATATGTCCGGAAACACAAATGCTGTTTTCCCAGTTAGGCCAATCCATCTCATTCATTTGAGAATAACTGTGTTTGTTTAAATATGGACGGCAGCAGGTTAAACCTATATTCCACCCAGCGGGTGTAGTGGAGGGTAAACACACATAAATGCCATAGCACCTGTTTATTTGTGAAATACCGTTTAGTCGCATTTTCATTTAGTTAATTATTGTTTACCCACTTATTGTATTCTTAGCATTTGTTAATGCGGGGAACATTAATATTCTTGATTTAAATTCCAAACGCACCAGCCCTTTTTCAAATGTGTGGAATCACGAGTGTATCTCTCCCCTGTGCGTGCTGAATTTACCTCGAAAATAACATTTTCTCGACTGTGCGCTCCAGACTAATGTTATATCTAGCAGACCACTGGTGATGGCAAAGTCATAGCAAACGATGTGCCAAACAAAAATAACTTTTTTAAACATCTACATTAACCACAATATTAGATGTCTGCGTCTGTTTTAAAATAAGAGACTCTTCCAAAACTATGAGTGGTCAAAACGGTAAAGTAAAAAGGGTGCAGATATTTCAGTCAGGTGTCTATCTAGCACTACAGTCAGTCAGTAGCTAGTTAGCTAGCCATCTTAATCAATGCAAGAGCTCTGGTTACCTACCATACTGCAAAAGTAACTTTATAACTAGCAAAATGTAGCTGAAATTTAGAACTAGCAATGTGTAGATAATATAACTAGTAGCTAATATATTCTATGTATTTAATAGGAGAATGAAAGAATTGTGGTGAAAGACACACACACACACACATACACACACACACACACACACACACACACACTGTGTTGCATTGTGTGGCTTTGGGTTGCCGGGAAGGGGCATTCAGGCTGATGGCCTCACATTATGTTGGCGACACCGAATTCCACAACAAGTAGGAAAGAAATGTGTCATGTCAGCCCATCTTTGCTTTCTAGAGGGTTTTGCAACTATCCCATACAGGAAATCTAATATGGCCATGTATAACTTATATGTCCTATATCAAAATATATGGCGGAAGAATCATCACATAAATACAGTACATACATGCAGAAGGGTCATACATCTATTTTTTTTAAGGGGGCACAGTGTGCACAACACACGCAAACATGTGCCCACAAATGAAGATATGAAAAGGAAAATCAACTTGGCTCAAAAATCAGAGGGGGCACGTGGCCTCAGTTTCAATGGGCATGATGCCTCTGCATTTTGACATACATGTCAAAATATTCAAAAGTTCTGCCGTTTTTTAATATTTGAAATACATTTCCACATTTGACATCCGCATTTCCCTATAGTTTACAGAGTGTATAAGTGATGTAATGTAGAATATCTGTCAATGTATGTGTGAGATTATGTAAATAAATAATATAGAAATACTGCTGCATTTATTCTTGCCTTATGTCAGCGAACAATTCATCTACAAATTTAAACAAGACTGAATGCTTATCTGTGAGCTATTGATGTTATATACAGTATGTCACAATTATGAACAAGGGAGAGCAGGAAGCACCAGTATTGCCAATAACATATATTTATTACAACTATAGCCTAACACAAACTGATTAATCTAAAAGTAACAAAACACACAGAGGATGCTAAAGGTACAAACAAAACTCCAGACAAGGCACATATAATGGATTGGCAAACATAGGAAACAGACAAACTTAGACAAATTACTTGTACTGATTAAGGGAAGAAAAATACTTCCACGATTGAACCCATAGGTGCCCGATCTGCACACACAAGGAGTCACTAGAGAGCGACGTGGCAGGCAGGTAATCCGACTTATCTATCCCAAATCCCAGGCTTTGAACTCCCTTGTCCTGGATATTCCAGGCATAGTCAGAGAAGCAATGGTCAAGCTAGAAAAACATGTAGGTTCTCCTGCAAGGCAGTGACAAGGCAGTGATCCACTGCACCACACAGACCCTGATATTATATTTTATCTGTACAGAAGAGTAGAGCTATTTATAAAACTGGTTTGGCGATATCCGCACATAGAGTGTTGCCTAATCACTCAGTGCAGTAGAATGTAATCAAAAAGTATCACTGCGCCCCCCTGAGGAGATTAACAAAATAAAAAAACATGACGGACATTTCCTCTTACTTCAAAACTCAACATCAAATTCCAAATCTAAAAAATAAGATATTAACATTCACTTACCACAAAAAGATTGTCACTGATGTAGACATGCTAACCAGCCACAGGTTTTAAGTAATGTAATCTTTTTATAATTAAGGGCCCTATTTTGCACTCAGCGCAATGCAGCGCAAAGCCCGAACGCAAGTATGTTTGCTAGTTTAAGACCGACGCAGTTGTCCATTTCCTGTTTGGCGCCTGCGTCGTTTAATTAGCAAGTGCACCTGTGCACATATTGCACCCATGATAATTATTGCCGTAGTGCTATCTTAAGGCATCGGAAATTGATTGAACCATTGACCAACAAAAACCTGGTCGAAAGTCAATGGCCAACATGTAATTGTTATTTTAACAGCAAATTAGTCAAATGCACCTAGGCGTATGCAGAGCGCGTGCACACTATGCTTGTTGCACACACACAGGGAAGCGCAGCAGCACACAAAGATGCAAAAGATTACAAATAAAAAATGACGGTGCAAATCCGCCATCATATTAGCAATAATTAAAAGGTACAAACTCGCCTGGCTCTTAAAGGGAATGGGAGATGAATCTCTGGTTTGTTTATTGCAAGTTACGCCCAAAACACACATATGAATTAATGAAGAAACTTAGTACAACCCTTTTAGACTATGCACCCGGTGCATGGACAATTTTTTTCTGCCATCAAACTAGCAAAAGTGGATTTGAACACTCCCAAAGCGCACTTGCCCCATGCGCTTCACGCCGTGCGCGTAAATCTTTAAAATTGCGCCCAAAGTGTTTTTTTCGTGACGAAGTGATAGCTAGATAGTGACTGTCCTATGTCAATACACTGGTGGCTGGCTCGTTAGCCTAAATGTCATACCTACCACTCACATTACACACCCTGAGTTTTCCAGAGCCCTATACATCCACCCCTTGGATAGTGAAGAACTGGCCTCCTAACACAAACACACTACTAGTAGACATTACACACGATACAAATTTACGGGACAGCTGGATTTCCTCCACCAGTTATGGGGCTTATGTAGCCCGATTCATGGACTGGAATCAGGCAATCACTTTTATCCATAAAAGTGCTGCGTGTTGCCATGCCACACATCACAGGGTGGGTTGTTTATCCATCTGTCCCTAGACCCCTTTTTTCATATTTGAATATATCAAGAAATAGCCTACATTTTTTACAGCTTCATTATAAGCAGGTCTCCGAAAGAGTAATTATGGTAGCCTACCATTCTCACCAGTGAAATTAAGATGAAATACTTCTGTATGCAAACAGTTGTTTGAATCAGACTTACAAGTTGCCTGCTATTATTGTTCTGCCTATTGTTTTATTTATATTTTCTGTAAATTGTTGGGACATCTAGCCTACAATTGTTTTCCTACATGTTGTCAGTAGGTTGAATTCTGTCTCTCGCTCTCATTGAATTTTCTGCAAATCATCCGTTGATCGGTTGTGGAAACATGTTATTGTCAGCATCTGCATACATGGAAGTCTACCCGTATTCATAACTTTTCGTTCCAAGACAAGATTGCACATTGTGGCTTTGGATGGATGAATTTAAATGTCTCCAGAAAAACAATTTATAGAAACACACTTGCAATGCATAACTGCACAGATGTTTGCTTCACTGCGTTAACGGTAGTGTCGTCAGTACAGTACGACTAGTAGGCTGATTGATGAGTGGATTCTTTATCAACCAAACATTTGAATTGCATAAACAAATGCATCGCTAAAGCAGACTGAAAAACAAGAGCGATTTAAATTAAATGATACTGTACATAAGTGTTCAGACCTTGTTATAAATTATCTAAATAATCAGTTTAATAGGAACTTGATTTATGTGGCATACTAACATGGCAACAGTAAGAGGGGTAGTGGTAGATACTTTAATGTTAGACGATAACGGCACGCCTCGCAACCATTTTCTTTATCCATCCATCCATCCATCTTCATCCGCTTATCCGTGATCGGGTCGCGGGGGCAGCAGCTCCAGCAGGGGACCCCAAAAGTCCTTTTCCCGAGCAACATTAACCAGCTCCGACTGGGGGATCCCGAGGCGTTCCCAAGCCAGGTTGGAGATATAATCTCGCCACCTAGTCCTGGGTCTTCCCAGAGGCCTCCTCCCAGCTGGACATGCCTGGAACACCTCCATAGGGAGGCGCCCAGGGGGCATCCTTACCAGATGCCCAAACCACCTCAACTGGCTCCTTTCGACGCAAAGGAGCAGCGGCTCTACTCTGAGATCCTCACGGATGACTGAGCATCTCACCCTATCTCTAAGGGAGATGCCTGCCACCCTCCTGAGGAAACCCATTTCGGTCGCTTGTACCCTGGATCTCGTTCTTTCAGTCATGACCCAGCCTTCATGACCATAGGTGAGGGTAGGAACAAAAACTGCCCGGTAGATTGAGAGCTTTGCCTTCTGGCTCAGCTCTCTTTTCATCACAACGGTGCGATACAATGAGTGTAATACCGCCCCCGCTGCACCGATTCTCCGACCAATCTCCCGTTCCATTGTTCCCTCACTCGCGAACAAGACCCCAAGGTATTTGAACTCCTTCACTTGGGGTAAGGACTCATTCCCTACCTGGAGTAGGCACTCCATCGGTTTCCTGCTGAGAACCATGGCCTCAGATTTAGA
>JACXGM010005727.1:0-34408 GCA_016801145.1 Umbra pygmaea
TTCACCTCTCTGATGTATTTATAGAAAGACTCAGCCATTCACCTCTCTGATGTATTTATAGAAAGACTCAGCCATTCACCTCTCTGATGTATTTATAGAAAGATTCAGCCATTCACCTCTCTGATGTATTCATAGAAAGATTCAGCCATTCACCTCTCTGATGTATTTATAGAAAGATTCAGCCATTCACCTCTCTGATGTATTTATAGAAAGACTCAGCCATTCACCTCTATGATGTATTTATAGAAAGTCTCAGCCATTCACCTCTCTGATGTATTTATAGAAAGATTCAGCCATTCACCTCTCTGATGTATTTATAGAACGATTCAGCCATTCACCTCTCTGATGTATTCATAGAAAGATTCAGCCATTCACCTCTCTGATGTATTCATAGAAAGATTCAGCCATTCACCTCCATGTAATTATAGAACGATTCAGCCAGGGAGCTAGTAGGGGGGCATGTGAAGGTAAAAAGATCGGAGGGCACAGACCGTCAGATCCCTAAATGTTGCTAGTGCTGGCCCCGCCCACTAAAATGAGTTCAGGTCTGCCGTTTTTTGCTTGAGCCCCTTACCGCCAAAATGTCTAGGCAAAGGCCTGTGTACTATACAAACACACAGAAAATGTAAGCTATTTACATCGAAGCAAATTACATGAGGGAGCGTCCCCAGTGGGACTCAAACCCATGTCCTCCTCGGTTCAAATGCCACACACTTACCAACTGCACTACACGGGGCATTGGGCACTCCAGTTGCTTGGCTCTGGTCATTTGGGTAAAGTCATTAGAGTGAAATTGTGACAAGTCCACTAACCGTTAAACCCTGTTCATCCATTACGCTGTGGTGGACACCTTAGGGCTTAACGTATATGAATCACAGTTTGATGATGGATGTCTCATAAACCTATACTCCTCCTGATCAATGCACTGTAATGTACAGCTGGACACAGCTACGGAAAACATGCCTATGGCAAGCTGGAGAGCTCTGCCTTTGGTAGACAGATCTATTCCAACAGACAGATCAGTCCATGCAGACAGACAGACAGACAGACAGACAGACAGACAGACAGACAGACAGACAGACAGACAGACAGACAGACAGACAGACAGACAGACAGACAGACAGACAGACAGACAGACAGACAGACAGACAGACAGACAGACAGACAGACAGACAGACAGACAGACAGACAGATCAGTCCATGCAGACATACAGACAGGCAGGGAGGGAGGGAGGGACAGACAGACAGGCAGACCAGTCCAGGCCAGGAGCATCAGGAGGTACAGGGGTCTTTACTGACAGCCTGGGATGAGACATTGTGGATGAACAACAGCAGCAGTGACTAATGACTCCAGGCAAGCAGCTCTCTTTACCGCTCTCTGCCTGCCTCCACCTCTACCATCCCTCCCTAAATCGCTCCATCACTCCCCAACACTGGTTGATTTACTGCAGAGACTAATTGAACATCACAGAAGGATGTGCAGAAAAGCACAGACGCAACTGTCTCTCTCCGCTGCAATGCAGGTCAGTCTACGTCATGATAGTCAGTGGTTCGAGCCTTACTATGGGTTCTCTGACTTTCCCCGGACCTCTTGCATGAGGCAACGCAAATTGGCACAGCGCTGCCCGGGATTTGGGTTAGGTAAATCAGATTACCTATCCTGCCACGTCGCTCTCCTGTGACTCCTTGTGTCCAGATAATGCGCCTTTAAATTCAATCGCGGAAGTATAGTTGGTGAACATAATCATCCCGTGCATGATCTGATTAAAGACCTCCGTGTTGAATGAGCAGTGTGAAACAAATTGGCCGGCTGGGCGACATGTGGTTGGATGGACCATGTGCGCGCCCCTTGCCATTTGTTCACAGATTTGTTCAGGAAGTTGCGGAGCTGCCGACAAAGCAGGATTAGAGGGAATTGGGGAACTAAGGAAATTGGGGAAAAATTATAAAATAAATAAATAAAACTCACACACACACACACACACACACACAGTTTTGTGGAATGCATCAGCAAAACATTTGGATGGTGATGCAGTTCTCGGACCGCCTGTTCCCATGGTCACAGGTCATGTGATCCCAGGGAGGAGTTCAGGAACACTCAATAATGAAAGACTTCAAACTACCTTAAAGCTTTGTGATGATGTTATTAACAAAAACATCTTTGTATTTGCAAATACATAACTAAGACTAGTTGTAACTGTCTTCAATAAGCAGCAAATGGATTCTAAAACACTGTTCTGTAGGACTGCATTCAGGATGATGAATGACAACATCGCCCCCTTCTGGAGAGCCACATACATTGCAGCTACACCAAACTCTACCGGTTGACTCTGCTACATATTACTGATATAAACTATTACAGAGAAACCCTCTTAATACGGACTAAGAGTCCTGTGTGTTGTTGTCAGTGGCTTCAATACAAACCTGCAGCAGGGTGTTTCCTGCGAGCCAGCAGTGTGTCGGGGTGGGGAAGGCTGTAGATGCTGATGTGGCCTTGTGATGTGGAAGCAGCCAGTAGACCCAGTCTGGGTATTAGAGGGGCCTGAGGAAAGACAAGACTCAGACAGTGAAAACATGGTTCCTTCCTTCTTTAATGTTTCTAAAGAGTTTCCATTTACAACAAGAGCAGGTATAACTGGGTGTGTGTTAGTCATGTAGTACCAGTAACAGGTACAACTGGGTCCTGCTAACCTTTCGCTGGGTGGTGGGTAACTCCCATGTTCCTCCAGGGCACCACTTCAGGTTCCAGACAAAGCTGTTATCCAGGGCAATGCCGTAGGCCAGGCGGGGATGGGATGGAGGACTGTGTGTGGGGGGAAGAGACACAAAGGTGAAAAAGAACCCAGAAAAATAAAGAAAATATAGTACTACCAGAGCACAGGAATGCACAATGAATCAAATTCAAATGGTCAGATTTAGCATGCGCTTCAAACATCTCCCCCCAGCAGCACAGCCCCCTCCTATTGGTGACATCACTACGTTAGCAGGACGACCAACTGTTACAGAACAACGATGCTACTTCTGCAGTCATTTTAGTTCTAGGATTCTAGCCATTCTATTTAACCATAGATCGAAAATACATGTTCTCTCTTTCCCTAGTCCCCATACAGATGCCTGATGGCTACCAGTTGTCCAGTGGATCCTACCGGGAGCTGTTCTGAAGTATCCCCAGGTCCCACAGCTGGATGAGGCCAGGCTCAGTGTATAGCTGGTTGATGCGGTGCTTTTGATCCATATCCCTGTGGCAGCAGATGGCGGCGTACTGGTTGGCAGGGGCACCATCAGGAGTTGGACACCATTCCATGGCCCAAACTGGGCCCCCGGTATGAAACAGCGTGTCCCAGCGCTCAGGATGTGGGGGCAGGCACTCAAACCTGGAGACATCACAAACATGTACACAGTTTGGCACAACCTTTCCTATCATGAGTACTGACTGTTCAAGGTCGTGGCCAAAGGTTTAGAGAATGGCACAAATACAAATTTTCACAAAGTCTGTTGTCTCAGTGTTGATATGGCAATTTGCATACTCCAGATTGTCAGCAAGCACCAGGACCATCTCCTAAAGTTGATTCAGCTGAGGGATCGGGGCACCACCAGTGCAGAGCTTGTTCAGGAATGGCAGCAGGCAGGTGTGAGTGCATCTGCATGCACAGTGAGGCAAAGAATTTTTGAGGAAGGCCTGGTGTCAAAATGGGCAGCAAAGAAGCCACTTCTCTACAGGAAAAACATCAGGGACAGACTGATATTCTGCAAAAGGTACAGGGATTGGTGAGGACTGGGATTGATCTCTAACGAATCCCCTTTCTGAATGTTTGGGCCATCCGAAAAACACCTTGTCAGTAGAAGAAAATGTGAGCGCTACCATCAGTCCTGTTTCATGCCAACAGTAAAGCATCCTGAGACCATTCATGTGTGGGGTTGCTTCTCAGCCAAGGGAGTGGGCTCACTCACAATTAGCCTAAGAACACAACCATGAATAAAGAATAGTAGCAACACATCGTCAGAGAGCAACTTCTCCAAACCATCCAAGAACCTTGCCATAAGGCAGAAGTGATAATTAAGCGGCTCGGGGAACAGAACATCTACATTTTGGGTCCATGGCCAGGAAACTCCCCAGACATTAATCACATTGAGAACTTGTGGTCGATCCTCAAGAGGCGGGTGGACAAATACAACCCCACAAATTCTGACGAATTCCAAGCATTGATCATCCAATCAGTCAGGATGTGGCCCAGAAGTTAATTGACAGCATGCCAGGGCAAATTGCAGAGGTCTTGAAAAAGAAGGGTCAACACTGCAAATACTGACTCTGCATAAAATGAATGTCATTGTCAATAAAAGCCTTTGACACTTATGGAATGCTTGTAATTATACTTTAGTAATTATTGACAAAAAGTCCTAAGAACGCTAAAGCAGGAAACTTTGTGGAGACCAATAGTTGTATAGTCGTGTCATTCTCAACTTTTGGCCACAACTGTACTTACATTTTTATACTGGCAGCAATGGGAATTGTAAATACCTTGTTCTACTGGCTGATATACACGGCACTATACCAGTGGGATTTAAAGTATCAGGAACTGTACCCATGGCCTTGGCGCTACAAACCCCACCTCCTTCCAAACAGAGCTGCCAAGGCGCTACCTGTTCACAGATTGCAGGGGCATCTTCTCCTTGATGCCCTCTCTGAAGAGTGTGAAGGACGGGGAGACTATCTCCTTAGGCAGGTACTTCTCAGAGTCACTTGGAGAAGACACACACACAATGAACAGGACACATTCTCTTGTCATTTTACATGTGAAGAGATCAAGTGTAAAGGAATAATCTCATGTATGGTGATGTATCTACCTGTTCGACAAGCAAAGCCAGTCCTTCTCTGAAGGAATCCATTCAGCTAAGACCCACTGGTTGAGATGTTCATCCCGGCTGCAGAAAGAAGTAGGTCAAACTCACAGAAAGAGCACCCCCTAGTGGCTATGGGCCGTTTAGCTGGTAAAGAAATAAGCCACTTACAAGTTCTTGTTGTTTTTGGTACAGCTCCAGATGGGTCCCATAATGCTATTGGGAAGTCCATTGGAAGCTTTGCCATGGTTTCGGACTGGATTTGTCTGGGTTTAAATGAAAGGATGGACAATCGTCATGAAGTTTGTCATTTGTCTCACAGGCTAGCTGTCTAGCCAATATCTGTGACTGCAAGTCTATTAAAATCCCTGTGTAGTTCACTTGGTAACAGCTTGTATACACTTATTATTCTACGTCAATCTAGATATTCTGGAGGAAAAAAAACTTCACTGACCACAGGAACTCTGTGTTTGGATTTGAAGTCTTTGGATGAAGTGTCCTTTAGACCCAAGGAGTAGTCCAGCTCTTCTTCATATTCATCTTCACCCTCGCTTTCCTCATCTTCCTTTGTGTTTTCTGGAACAAAGTCCTCATCCTCTGTGGCATTGTCACTGTCAAAACCTGTGTTCTTCCTCTTGTACCCCCTGGTTTGTTTCTGGGGCTGAGCGGGGCTGGGGATAGAGTCCGACATCGAGTCGTTCGTCAGAGCATCGGGTTCATTGTAAACCTCCTTGGTCAGGGCGTGGAGGTACTGCAATGCACTGAAAGAAATGGGGTCCATTCAACATGATGTGACTTTTTTTAGGGTCCATTGGTAAAAACGATCTTATGGTGGAAGGTGGAGTCACTATGGATTGGCATTTGAAATTATTTTATAATATCCAGATAGTCTATATTTTTTATTTATGCTCTTGCCGTTCCATTATGTAATTTATGTGACTTACAACAAGCATAGATTAAACACATGAACCACTACACATTGTGCAAAGACTTATGACTGTTACGCTATTAGATAAGGGGTTAATAAAGAAAACAAATACAGGATCAATTTATTGAACATGACGAAAAGACAACAAACTTGAAATAAATCCTTCGTCTTCAGGCGTATCCTACTGTAGGCATTTTAACCGAGCGTAATAACGCTTAGCCTATTATTGTGTTGAATAAAAATAAATACACATTGGACGAAACTAAACACATTAGGTAGGCTATACTTCATAAAAACAAAAGACAGGGAAAGAGAAATCTGGCTTCTTGTCATAAACACCTGGTGGCATCTGGCTGGGCATAGGCTGCTGACGGGGTGGGTAAGTTTGACTTTGCTTCACATTTCTGTGAGCTTGGCCCTGATATCCAGATAAAGAGTCTGTTGCACAGGTGTTTTGTCAGGGATTGAGCTCTTATTTTTTTGAGCTCTATTTAATTTAGAAAGGTTTTTTCATAAACAAAAAAAAGTTTTTTATCCAACTACTCTCACATGTATTCATATTCTAATTTACCTCAGGATATCCAAATATTAGAGATGACCCCCTCCCTCCCTAAATCTATACCCCTGCTCGGGGCTCTTTGTTTGGGATAAAGGCAGGACTACTGTCCAACACAACTACTATAGTAGTAGTATTCCTTATGCACATTTACTGTACCCTATTGAAGACTAGAGTTCAGTCAGTAACTCCACCCTTCAAACTATACCACCGTCATCTGTACCTCCTCTAAGGGTGAATCCCATTTCTCTGTCTTACCCCTTCCCCTACCCCTTCTTCTTACCCCTAGAAACACTAAATTAGGGACCCTCGCCACTCTCCCATTCATTTCACTGTAAGACATAATTTAACATGTACATTCTTCTTTATAAAAACTAAACTATCGCTTGAGCCTAAACATCAACTGTGGATAACTGTTCAGTAGGATTTACTCTATCCAAATATAGTCTCAAATCCCTAGGCACTTTATGCTGTATGGCCAAGAAACACTAAATTAGGGACCCTCGTCACTCTCCCATTCATTTCACTGTAAGACATAATTTAACATGTACATTCTGCTTTATAAAAACTAAACTATCGCTTGAGCCTAAACATGGAATATGGATAACTCTTCAGTAGGATGTATTCTATCCAAATATAGTCTGAAATCCCTAGGCACTTGATGCTGTATTGCCAAAAAACCTTACATCAGGGACCCTCGTCAGACTATATCGTCAGACTAGGGATTTCAGACTATATTTGGATAGAATACATCCTACTGAAGAGTTATCCATAGTCCATGTATAGGCTCAAGCGATAGTTTAGTTTTTATAAAGCATAATGTACATGTTAAATTATGTCTTACAGTGAAATGAATGGGAGAGTGACGAGGGTCCCTAATTTAGTGTTTCTTGGCCACACAGCATAAAGTGCCTAGGGATTTGAGACTATATTTGGATAGAGTACATCCTACTGAAGAGTTATCCATAGTCCATGTATAGGCTCAAGCGATAGTTTAGTTTTTATAAAGCATAATGTACATGTTAAATTATGTCTTACAGTGAAATGAATGGGAGAGTGACGAGGGTCCCTGATTTAAGGTTTTTTGGCAATACAGCATCAAGTGCCTAGGGATTTGAGACTATATTTAGATAGAGTACATCCTACTGAAGAGTTATCCATAGTCCATGTATAGGCTCAAGCGATAGTTTAGTTTTTATAAAGCATAATGTACATGTTAAATTATGTCTTACAGTGAAATGAATGGGAGAGTGACGAGGGTCCCTAATTTAGTGTTTTTTGGCAATACAGCATCAAGTGCCTAGGGATTTCAGACTATATTTGGATAGAATACATCCTACTGAAGAGTTATCCATATTCCATGTTTAGGCTCAAGCGATAGTTTAGTTTTTACAGAGCAAAATCTGCATATGCAAGCATGGTATGTATAATGTAGGCACAACTATTGTTGTTATAACCTTTTTTTTTATATATTTTATTTTTTCACATAAATCAAACTTTCTACATGCTTTAAACATTGTAAAACTGGCCTTTGTATAGAGTTCACTAACTAATTCAAGTGTTATGCACTTTGATATCCATTGACCTTCAGGCTTTTATTTTGAAGGTTTTCTCATTATACCGACCTATATGACGTAATCTGAAGTGTCGCCAGCATGAGATAGTGTCGCTGAAAGAACACAAGTCTTATTCTGTCAGAAATAGAAATGCAGTGCCAGAGTTGGTGTAGTGGTCTAAGTTCCAGAATCTGGACCACATCTATCCCCAGCGAGTGTGGTTCGAGGCCTGGCTCAGCCGCTGTCTGTGTAAAGCCCTCTCTGTCTCCTCCAACAGGCCTGTCTCGCTAGCCTCTGATTTCTGCCATAAAATAAAAGGTTTATTTGCTGTAATGGAATTACAGTGATAGGTGTTAGATGATGTCACATACGCTTTTGCTGCCCTCCGCTTGGGTCTACCGCCAGGTGTGGTTTCAGTCTCCTCTGGTGTTTCCATCAGGTCCAGGACTGCAGGGGAAGATGTGGAGTTGACCTGAGGTTTTTGTGACTTCTTGACTGGGGTCTTCTTGGTAGGAGCCTGTTTGATAAGCTCACCACCTATGGGCAAGACCACTGCCTTTTTCTGTAGAGACTTTTTGGCAGGTGCCTTTTTGGGAGTTTTCTGTGTTGGGGTCTTTTTGACAGGGCCCTCGTGGTCAGTTTCTGAGATGGCTGACTTTCTCAGAGCCAACTTCTTCCTCCGCTTTTCCATCGAGTTCGGCACTGTGAGACAAAAGTAGGACAATAATCATCCCCCACTGCAACAAAGTGTTAACAACTTGGTTCGAGCCAACATATAGGCATAACTGTGTTATGCTGCACAATAGAAATAACCAGTTGACTTGAATTCAGGCACATACCATTTGATTTGGTTGTGTCAGGTTCCGTCTGATATTTAGGATTAGGGACTCTTTTTCTCTGTAGACGATTTCCCGGGAGGGAGGATGTTACAGGTGTTTCCAGGCCTAAGGGGGAAAATATTACTAACTTGGGCATTTCACTAAAAGCAGAATTTCAAAATTAAACTTTAACAATGTCTCTCCAATTCTACCACCCACCATGCTCACCGGTTTCCCCACTTTCATCTTGAGGCTTTTCACTTTGATCAGTTGCCTCTTCCTGGGGGACAGCCATTGCCTCCAAGTTGCTACCCTTTTTGCCCAGCTTATTGGCAATGGTTGCCATTAACAACCTAGACAAGCTCAGTGAGCAATGCGTCTTTGTCACATCCAACCTAGATATTTTTACAGAGAAATTCTTATTTTTCAAAGGTAGCTTACACAGTCTTAGGGAACACCACTGCCCTTTCAAAAGAATTCTTTGCAGGTTTACTGAGCAACTTTTCTTTACCACAGAAATCCTAGACAACTCCACTGAGCAATTCTTCTTAGTGAGTGGTATTCTTAAAAGCCGGACTGTGCAATTATCTGTCAAAGGCTTACAGTCTGACAGATTCCCTGGGAGAGATGGACAAAAAGAGTGGACTTCAACAATTGAAATATGACACACTTATTCATACATTTTGAAACAGTACTACAAGAAATTGCTTGCAAGCCTACTAGTTAAATAGCTATATTTGTCAGATGACATTAGGGCACATGTACAGCTAACGTTAGCTACAGTAGCTAGCCTGACATTGCCCCGATGTGGAAGCATGTTACACTGAGTGTCAAGCATGCACTGACAGTTGCATTCACAATGTATAATCAACCAATATCCCCCCAAAAATTGTTTTTATTTATGCCGTAGGGAAATTGCGAAGTAGACTAGCATAACTACATCTGATAGTTTACTTGCTACCACAAATCTTAGTAGGACGTGTCCTGAGTTAAGCAAGCTAGCTAGTGTCAGTGTGTCAATACAGGCTAGAAGGTACTGTATTGTAGCTAACTACTTAGCTAGCTAGCTATTTCTACAAGCTGGTCTGTTTAAAATGACCTATGCGTGCAGACTCGTACTGGCCAACAGAAAAGACATCGGAGGTTTCTTCTGGAAGTACACACTATTGTCCGGTGGCTCACAGCTTATGGACCTCGTCCCCTTACTGGAATTCGAGCTAATCCTATATCCCCGGTTCGAATCCAGAGGCTTGATGAAAGACAAACGTACAGTAACATATAGTTTAAAGAAATTATCGTTACCGATTGAGCCCCATTCCAAGTACTAATCGATGCCTACAGCAACCATAACGTACTGTGACAATACTATTCTCATTATGAGATCTTTATTACGAGAATCTTGCTTTGCAGACCGCCATGTTTGTTGTGACTAAAGACTATTGGTCAGTATACTGCTGCTGCCCCCTTCAGCCAGAAAAGAGGTATTGCTTTAAAGCATGGCTGCAATATACCGTTTTGCCACTGGGAGGGTCCGAAGAGCTGGATACAAGCAGAACTTGTATTCACACCGTGAAATATACGGTCTATGGTTCACACTTTATCAATTTTTTTTCCAAACCTCTATTATTAGTAGGTCTTTTCTCTATAACTAAGGTAATATGGTCAAACTAAAATGGAAAAAGGCATAGCATATGTAACTCTGTTATTTCACTTGTTGAAATACTGCTGAAATAGCAGCCCATTAAAAAAACGAGTGCATTTTATTTTATTTAAACAACACGTCTGTCTATTAATACAAATGTGAAATATGTCCAGGCAGTGGGCCAAGAATTGTAACCCTACATTTAATTTGTCCAGCAAAATAGGAACATCCTGTTGGGAAACATCTTAGTGATAACTACTAGGAATGCCCAAATGGGGGGGACAACCAGGAACGTTGTCCGTGGGCCCAAATTTTGACAGTGTTTGAATTGCGTGAGTCCCTAAATATCCAATTGCGTTCCGGGCCTTGGGATTCCTGTCAGCATCTCTAATAACTATGGTAACCAATTTATAGCAAATCACCCCAGGAAATAGAGGTGTATGAGTATGACCAATATACCACAGCTCAGAGCTTGACTGTATTGTGCCTGGATACACGCATACCCACTCGTCTTAATTATTGCTCCAGTCATTTTAATCCTGAATGCTTATTAACTTAAGCCATGTGAATATCAGTGTAACATAGGGCTGACCAATACTTTTGGTTGTTGTGATTAAGTTGGAAACCAGTTTTCAATAGCAGTAATTGGCACTTAAGTGGTTTGTAATGTATGGCTCAACTAGAGGCTTGTACCCAGGCATACATTGTATAAAATGTTCTAACAGATCTTACCTGTTGTTCAGTTGCCATAGCAAACTCGTTTGAGCCTTTGACATCTATTTCATGTTGTCACAGAAAAGTATTTTTCACAACGAGTCTAAATACCAATCCACATTTAAGGCCTTGCTTGAATGAGAGGATCTTATTTATCCACCCTGTGATCCCAGTAAAGGGTGTTAAGACCAACCTCTAATGAGCCAAATAGCATGATCCAAAACAAGTGGCTCAAAATATGGGATCTAATTTTTTACTGCCTCTAAATACAAAACAGCTAAAGGCTGTTCTTAGACACAACACTGTGCATAGATACAGCTTTTAGCTCTGGTAAATTAGTCATACAGTTTACATCAAATCCACAACATTTCTTATTGCTGTTATAAACTGGATATCCTTGGTATTTCATTCAATCGGCATCCAGGACCCAATCTACACATTTTAAATGTCCGATAAAACAAGCACGCTTGACACCTTTCGCAGGTTTGGGTTATGTGAATATGTCCTTCATTGGAATGAGCCGGTCATTTCTGTTCATATAAAAATGCATGCGCATTGTTATGTTTGTCACAGGAATAATGGACATGACAACTGTTGAACTAAAATATATTGGTTGTTTCGGTAAAAATTGTACAAAGGCATCAAATATAGGGAAACCCTATTGTTAACATAAAACCAAGGTTAAACTGAAGTGCACGGACACAGAAATATCAACAGGAGAACAATAAACAAAAATACATTCATACATATGCAGAAACAGTACAGGGGCTTGCAGGGAATAAGAGAAAGGGCCACTGTTTCTATTCCATCTGGACTGTACATCAACAAACAACGCAGTGTTGAAACATCAATGACAATTAAAACGGACAATCACTGGTATCTCGATATCTTCCTGCATTAAGATATATCACTAGCCAAGATATAAAATGCAGACTATAATAACAGCACATGCTATTGGTTAAATATGTATTGTCAACAACTGGTCTTATAACATGTAAGGTATAATAGGTTGTATGAAATAATATATCCATACATTAAGCACAGTCTATATCAAGGTGCACAAGCCAACTGTTAATATGGGTTAAAAACAAGTCTACATTGATGTAAACATATCAGAAAACAAACAAAAATATAGTTATGAAACATAATAAAATAAGACACATTAAAAGTTGGCTAAGATGTCCTCGTATTTAGAGTTGAAACATTAACTACACATTTCACGAGCAATGCGCAAACGCATTTCTAGCTGAACGTTCTGTGACGTTTCACACCCATGGGCCGACTGCTGGTCTGCAGTCAGGTGGTCCGATGACTAGGTGTTGCTTCTGGACAGCTTGGCAGCTTCAGGGTGGGCCTCGATGATGCTGGGTCTCTGAAGAGCCCATTGGTCGACGTTCTGTCTCTGGCCATCAGGCTCTGTCTCTGATTCGCTACTGGAGCTGCCACTGTTACTACTGCTGGACTGGTCCGTGCCCGTGAAGTCATAGCAGTCCTTCTCTTTGTGTCTGCTCTTCCCTCTTTCCCTCCTCTTCCCCCTGGCTGCCTCGGGTTTGGCCTGCAGGGCTGACTCCGGCACTCCTGGTGGGGGAACCATCTGCATGTCCTGCCACGGCTCCAGGACGGGGGTGAAGGCTTGGAGGGTCTGGGGATTGACCTGGTCAGTTGTGGGGTTGTCCACTGTGCTGTGCCCCTTAGCCTTGGTCTTCAGAACTTTATCGAAGCTCTTGGATTTTGAGGTCACCGCAAACCAGTCCTGAGAAAAAAAAATTATGCCACCACAACAGTGTTTATTTTAACAGTGATGTATCAAAATACAAAAACGCTTGCATATTAATAGGATGCAAAACGTCATCAACAATAATTAAGATTGAATCCGTTTCTGACCTGGGAGTGGACAGAGTTGATGTGATACTTCACCCCACTTTCAGAGTTGAACTCTTTCTTACAGATCAGGCATTTGTATTTCCCTGCTTCGAAATCCCCCTGAATCAGGAAAGAAAAAATGGACTCACTTCCAACTGAACCATGTTGACTGTATTCTGTATGTGTGGCAGTAGTTAGCGTTAGTAGTTAGAACTACAACAACTGTACTATCTCTTCCATACCCTTCCACAGAGGCCAAGGTGAGCCTTCAGCCCAGACACACTGGTATACACTGAGCCACAGCCCTGAGGTAAACAACAAACAGTCACATTACAACTACAGTAAATAGCTTCTATAGGAAATACAGGATGGCTGATAATTACTGAAATGTATGAGTCATACCAGGTTTGGGCACTGCACTTTCTTCTGTAGTTTGACTTCATTTTTCCACTTCCGAAGAACCTCTTGACTAAACGCAGGTAGCCCTGGTCGGGCATATCTCAGCTGTGGAACCCAAGAGAAAAGTGACCGTTAATCCATTTTCCTCCCTTCTCAATTCCCACTAACCCTGCCTTGTCGACAGGTCCACAAATCCTTGGACAGATCTGTTGGATGGTGAGGGGCGCGCACATGGTTCATCCACATGGAAGAATTTAAATCAGATCACGCACAAGATGATTATGTTCACATAATATACTTTCGTGATTGAATTTACAGGCGCTCGATCTGCATACAAGGAGTCGCTGGAGAGCAACGTGGCAGGTTAGATTTATCTAACCCAAATCTCAGGCAGCGCTATGCCAATTTGCAATGCCTCATGCAGAAGGTTTGCCAAAAGTCAGAGAACCCATATTCAGGCTCGAACCACTGACTCTCGAAACGTAGACTGTCCTGCAATGCAGCGGCTTAGCCCACTATGCCACGAGGACCCCCCGATCTAAATGCTCTTACCTTCTTATCATCAGGGACCAAGTCACCAATGACTTTCCGCTTTGGCCACTCCTTTGCCAGCTCATCGTTAGCGATCTCCTGGAGGTGAAAAACAGCCACCTGGGCTGACATGCGTTTCACCCGGCCACTGGGTGTCCTCTCCGGATTGGGCTCTCGCTGGGCCTTCACCTCCTCCTCCTCCTCATCCTCCTCTATCTTGTGGGGCACCTTTGGGGGAGGGGGAGACATCACACTCTAATAACTGTTTCCTAATGACATGGACATTGATTTTACATTGACATGTTATTCATTTAGCAGACACACTTATTCAGACCGACTCACTGTAAGTACAAGGACATCCCCTGGAGCGACTTAGGATGAAATGCCTTGCTCAGCGGCACAACATTTGCCAACCTTCCGATTGGAAGTCTGACTCCCTTACTACTGAGCCACCTGAATCCATAAATGCACAAGAAATCCGATCCTAGAGACTTTAGCTAATTAAGACCTCTGCACCTAACCAGCACAGCTACAATAATAGTCTACTTATTGGATTTGTCTGTATTAACACTTACTAGTGTAGATTTAGGTGACAAACTCACCGGGGCATGCTCCGACTTGAGGTGGTATTCCAGGCCAGCCTTGGACTTATAGACCTTTCCACAGTGTTGGCAGTTGAGAAGCAGCTTCTCCAACTCTGACTCCTCCTTCCCGCACTTCTTTGTGTGGTATAAGTAACCCATGATGCTGGTGAAACTGCCGGTACAGCCCTGTAACGTAACAGCCGTTCAGAATTATACATCTACACTTCCAATGCTCCCACGCGTTCAATTACACACATCAGAAAGCTATGTTGGTATATTTGACCTGAGTGACAAGTTGTAGTTTTAGATTTAAATAAATTTAAATAAACCCAAAATCAACAGACAATAAGTCCTCTGTGAATGAGTTTGACAGACCTGGCCTAGACAAGACTACAAAAAATGAGGTGAGATGACATCTGGATTATCAGATAATGAATCATACCTCTTTAGAGCATTTTAATTTGCCCATCCTTTTCAGCACCTTCCTCAACTTTTCCTTCACGGCCTGGTCGTCCAGGCCATTTTTGTCATCTGGCGACGGCTGGATAAACAGGACAGTTCAGTTCAAAACCGAGGTCAACATGAAACAACGAACCCAGAGTCAGACAGTGGCCTCACCAAGTTATTGTGGTCTGCCATGATGTGGTACTTCATTCCCGTGGAAGACTTCAACTGTTTCCCGCACTGCTGGCATGTAAAGGGGTTCTACGCAAAAACATTATTCCAGCGTTAATACTCAGTTGAACCAACGTTTAACAAGGGAGGCTGCTATTGTAATATGCAGATACACACCACCCTGCAGTTCTCCATGTGTTTCTTCAGTCCGTCCACAGTCTTTCTGCTCACGCTCTTACATTTGGGGCACGTCACTCGCCCTTTACCCAGAATCATCAGCTGCCACCTCTCTTCCTGACTTCCTGTTCCAGGGAGGAAACAGAAGCGGTTAATGTACACATGAAATAAGGCGGGATTCTTTCTCCATTAGTACGCAGCTACACCGCAAATTATACAGGATTAAGCAGCGTGTCATTACACAGTTACATTATCGACTAATGTAAAGAGCTAGAAGAGATCGTTTCTGCTGTAAAGCTGTATTTGCTAAAGCGTTGATGTCTTACCTACGGGGTAGACGGGACGTTCTTTTTTGGTTGAGAAGCTGCAGACTTTAGGCTTGTCGTCCTCGATAGGCTCTGCTGGCTGAGTGTGTGTGCTCTGGACAGTTACTCCTCCAATAGAGTGACTGCTTCGGACATGCCCGTCTACAACAGAGTAGCTGCTCTGGACAAGTCCACCTCCTGCAGGGTAATTGCTCTGGAGATGTCCACAGCCGACAGTGTGATTACAGGTGACATGTCCACCTCCAAGCAAGTGAGGGCTGTGGACATGGCTAAGGACATGCCCCCCACCATCCAAGGGCCCACTGTGGCCATGGCTGTGGACATGCCCCCCATCAGGATACGGACTGCCCGGTACATGGCTGTGGACAGGTCCACCTCCCATTGAGTGATCGCTCTGCACATGGCTGTGGACACCCACAACAGGAACTGGAACTGTATCAAAGGAGACGTTCAACGTGAACCGAAACTCAAACGTTTATTTGTGACAGATTCCGGAGACGATTGCGTTCGTTGCAAAATAACTACCTGACTGTCGCTCTTCCTGAGGAAAAGCGTTGACGGAAGATGGGCCGTTGTCCCCGTCCACCCTACGCATTTTCTTTGTGGAAAAATCGCAGGCCAGAGGAGGTTCCGGACCGCGGCCCTGGGCCCTGCCTGTGTCTGGAGCCTGGCTGGACCAGCAGTCTTTAGCCACAAGCCTGTGAGGCAGCCTGACAGAAGGGGGTGGAGGTGAAGGAAGCTCCCCGTTAGCTACAGCCAGGCTGGAGGACACCACGGAGCAGCAGGACGTCTCGCTGGTTGAATCCTCCACACTGGAGCCCAGGGAGACGTTCTGTAGATCCTCGTACCTACGGAGTGACACACAGTACCAGACGCACACATGACCGAAACAACTCTGGTCAGCGTGTTCACAGAAAGAAGAAACAACTTACTGTCAGATAAAAACTATTTCACATTTCAAATCGAATGTCCCCATCCCTTTTCCACTCTGTACTTGTGAAGATCTGAGGTGATTGGACAGGTAGGATTTCATTAGTCATAGGAAGCTAACCCAACACCAATAGGTAATCAACATGAAAGTAAACCCAGAGAAGGTCTATTTACCTTTTTCTACCGTAAGTCCTTTTCATCTTTTGGGTCGCTTGGGAATGTGGGTCCTCATTCTATAATAATCAAGAGCTTTAGTGTACTACCAATAAAATGTACATGGTTGTATTGTTAAAAGTTCAATTTGGACAAACATTGTGCAGATGCAAGAAGAAAGCAGCATTGTATGCCAATACAACAACAATCAAAATGTACTTCCTGTGTTGATCCCATAGCTACCAGGCTAAACGATGTGTGATAAATAAAAAATATTAAATAAAATATTCATATAAAAAACCTTGGTTCACATACTGTGAGTGATTTTATGAGATACAGTCTCCAGTCCTGCTCATCTCAATATCTGAGAAGAATTGGTCTCCACAAAGTTTGCTGCCTGAGTGTTGATGGCAATTTTTATATACCCCAGAATGTCATGAAGAGTGATCAGATGAATTGCATTTAATTGCAAAGTCCCTCTTTGTCATGAAAATGAACTTAATCCCCAAAAAAACATTTCCACTGCATTTCAGCCCTGCCACAAAAGGACTAGCTGCCATCATGTAAGTAATTGTCTCATTTACACAGGAGAAAGTGTTGATGAGGACAAGGCTGGAGATCACTCTGTCATGCTGATTTAGTTAGAATAACAGACTGGAAGCTTTAAAAGGAGGGTCGTGCTTGAAATCATTGTTCTTCCTCTGTCAACCATGGTTACCTGCAAGGAAACAAGTGCTGTCATCATTGCTTTGGACAAAAAGGGATTCACAGGCAAGGATATTGCTGCTAGTAAGATTGCACCTAAATCAACCATTTATTAGATCATCTTGAACTTAAAGGAGGTTGAATTCTTGTGAAGAAGGCATCAAGGCACACAAGAAAGTCCAGCAAGCCCAGTCTCCTAAAGTTGATTCAGCTGCGCGATCGGGGCACCACCAGTGCAGAGCTTGCTCAGGAATGGCAGATGGCAGGTGTGGGTGCATCTGCATGGACAGTGAGGTGAAGACTTTTGGAGAATGGACCGGTGTGAAGAAGGGCAGCAAAGACGCCACTTCTCTCCAGGAAAAACATCAGGGACAGACTGATATTCTGCAAAAGGTACAGGGATTGGACTGCTGAGGACTGGGGTAAAGTCATATTCTCTGATGAATCCCCTTTCCTATTGTTTGAGCCATCCGGAAAACACCTTGTCCGGAGAAGAAAACGTGAGCGCTACAATCAGTCCTTTGTCATGCCAAAAGTAAAGCATCCTGAGACAATTCATATGTGGGGTTGCTTCTCAGCCAAGGGAATGGGCTCACTCTCAATTTTCACTCTCAACACCGCGATGAATAAAGAATGATACCAACACTCCCAACAATCCATAAACAGTTTGGTGACGACCAATGCCTTATCCAGCATAATGGAGCACCTTGCCATAAGACAGAACTGATAACTAAGGCCAGGAAAATCCCCAGATCTTAATTCCATTGAGAACTTGTGGTCGATCCTCAAGAGGCAGGTGGACAAACAAAAACCCACAAATTCTGAAGAACTCCAAGCATTGATCATGCAAGAATGGGCTGATATCAGTCAGGATGTGGCCCAGAAGTTAATTGACAGCATGCGAGGGCGGATTTCAGATGACGTGAAAAAGAAGGGTGAACGCTGCAAATATTCATTATTTGCATAAACTGAATGTCATTGTGAATAAAAACACAAGAAAGTTATGGAATACTTATATTTATACTTCAGTGTACCATAGTAACTACTGATATAAAGATCCAAGAACACTGAAGCAGCAAACTTTGTAGAGACCAATACTTGTGACTTTCTCAAAATGTTTGACCACAACTGTACATTTATTGCCAAATATTTTCAGAAACATAACAAAGGCATTGTTAAGTATTAATGTGAAGTACTGATACATCCTAAAGGATTATTAGGAACACCCGTTCAATCTCTCCTTAATGCAATGATCTACTCAACCAATCACATGGCATGGCTTCAATGCATTTAGGGGTGTGGTCCTGGTCAATACAATCTCCTGAACTCCAAACTGAATGTCAGAATGGGAAAGGTGATTTAAGCAATTTGAGCGTGTATTTCAAAATCTGCTTAGTTACTGGGATTTTCACAGACAACCATTTCTAGGGTTTATAAAAGAATGATGTGAAAAGGGAAAAACATCCAGTATGCGGCAGTCCTGTGGGCGAAAATACCTTGTTGATGCTAGAGGTCAGAGGAGAATAGGCCAACTGCTTCAAGCTGACAGAAGAGCAACTTTGACTGAAATAACCACTCGTTACAACAGAGGTATGCAGCAAAGCATTCGTGAAGCCACAACACGCACAACCTTAAGATGGATGGGCAACAACAGCAGAAGACCCCACCGGGTACCAGTCATCTCCACTACAAAAGATGCTACAATTTGCAAGAGCACACCAAAATTGGACAGTTGAAGACTAAATGTTGCCTGGTCTGATGAGTCTCGATTTCTGTTGAGACAGTCAGATGGTAGAGTCAGAATTTGGCGTAAACAGAATGAGAACATGGATCCATCATGCCTTGTTACCACTGTGCAGGCTGGTGATGTAATGGTTTGGGGGATGTTTTCTTGGTACACTTTAGGCCCCTTAGTGCCAATTGGGCATCGTTAAAATGCCACGGCCTACCTGAGCATTGGTTTTGACCATGTCCTACTCTTTATGGCCACCATGTACCCATCCTCTGGCGGCTACTTCCAGCAGGATAATGCACCATGTCACAAAGCTCGAATCATTTCAAATTGGTTTCTTGAACATGACAATGAGTTTACTGTACTAAAATGGCCCCCACAGTCACCAGATCTCAACCCAATAGAGCATCTTTGGGATGTGGTGGAACAGGAGCTTCGTGCCCTGGATGTGCATCCCACAAATCTCCATCAACTGCAATATTCTATCCTATCAATATGGGCCAACATTTCTACAAGAATGCTTTCAGCAACTTGTTAAATCAACGCCAGGTAGAATTAAGGCAGTTCTGAAGGCAAAAGGGGGTCAAACACAGTAGTAGTATGGTGTTCCTAATAATCCTTTAGGTGAGTGTATAGTACACCAACATAGACAGAAACACCAATAAAAGTAGAAGTGAAACAAAACAATTTGTATTGTGTGTTTACTCTTACCTTAGGTGGAGCCACAGTCATACCTATCCCACTGGTATCAGGGATCCTCTGGACAGCTGTTGGATTGTGGACATATTATCATTAGCTTTTTTTTCTATAATGAGTTTAAAAGAAAATATGCATGGATAACAGAACAAAACGCCATAAACATTTGAGAGGCTTGCAATTTGTTGATTCTAGTCAAGTGTGCATACAGTGCCTCTTGGGACTAAAGCCAATATTGTTTACAGCTCTGGAAAAAAAGAGACTACTGCAAAATCTATTACTATTGATTGGCATGTTTTTGGATAAAATTAGCATTTTTGTTTTATTCCATAAACTACTAAAAACTTCTCTCAAATTGCAAATAAAAATATTGTATAATAATATTGTGAGTATTTACTTGCAGAAAATGACAACTATTCAAAATAACAAGAAACATGCAGTGGTGTCAGACCTGAATAATGCAAAGATATTAATTTTTAAACATTTAATAAACTTTGGCAGAAAAATAAAAATTGTATAATAATAATAATAATAATAAATGGTTTTCATGCATCTTGACATGCTCTCCACCAGTCTTTCACATTTATGTTGGGTGACGTTATGCCACTCCTGGAGCAGATATTCAAGCAGCTTGTCTTTGTTTGATGGCTGGTGAACATCTATCGTTGCTTTGACAACATTCTAAAGTTTTTAATAGGGTGATTTAAAAAAGAGTTGCAGTGGTCTAAATTTTTTCAGAGGCGAATATTGCAGGTTTGGAGAAATTAAAACACAAACATAATGTATGTTACATGAAAAGGACTGTATCCTAAAATGCACCTTTAAATATAGCTGATTTTCTGGTCAAAATATATACCTATGCATGTGTACATCAGGTCATAGATTGTAAATCTAAAACGGATATGAGTACGATACTGACAATCATAGATCATGTTAAATGTTGGATGTTGAATTCATAGAGGAAATTGTAATATTTTATTGATTGTTACAGTCATCCATATATTTACAACTTAGAAAATGCCAAGAAAAGTCCACTTTGTCTATACTTCTTTCTTGATATTAAACATGCAGGTGTTTACCCCCCTTTAGAGCTTGTTACCATGGAAGAGAGTGCTGAAGTTAGCCATGAGTCAGTGTGGGTCTGCTGCTGTCTTTTTGTGGTCTGGTTGCATTGGCAGTGGGTAAAGCTATTTCCTGTCAGGTTGGCCCGTGTGGTCTCATTTTAAAAACAGCGACACAATTGTCAAACCCCCCCAGCCTCAGTCCACTGGAACCATGAGCCAGGGACACTCCTGTCCTGTATTTGCTATTCTGTTGGATCTCGAAAATACGTTTTTGGACCCTGCCCCTGGACTACCCTGTTTGGCTGACTGTCAATGCCCTTTGTCTCTGTCTACCTCTACTTACTTGTCTCCCCCCCAAAAAATTGAAAATATGGGTACTCTTATTATCTCCACCAGGTACAGTGAGAACGGAAAGGCCCAATCAGGTTTTCTCTAGGCACGGTGCTTCAATTTTGTTGTTGCGTTTTAAAGTTTTAAGATGGGCGTCTGTATTAAGCATTCTGTGAAAACTGCTGATGTAAAAGGGCTTCATAAAATACATTTCATTAACATCTTCATAACCAAAACTGGGGGGAACAGCTAAAACCCAGCCATTTTGACGGTATGAAATACTTTATTAAAGACTTGGCATCCTGCACTGTATTGGCTAAACTTCATGTATGTTTTAACATTAATCTTCTAAATCAATTCTGCAATCAAAAAGGCATGTATTAATTAACTAAGCCTATTTTTTGTACTTTTTATTAAAATTGTACCTTTGTGTGGAACTGCCCAATTGCAACTGACATTAATTATTCTTAATTATTCAAAAACATTAATTATTCTGCAGTTTACAGTTAAACAACAAATTTGAACATTTTCAACTTAATTTGCACATTTCAAATTAATGACAATTACCTGATAGAGGAACACCACTTTTTTGTTTTGGCTGTGAAGCCTTCCTCTTCCTTGGCACATATGATGGTGACATGCTTCCTTGTGTGTTAAGATGAAGTTGATGATGATCTTGGTCCATAATAGCAGTAGACTCCACTGGTCAGTACTGTAAAACATAATTACGACACCAGGCCGGAATTAGTGTACGGCATGCAATAGACATAATCATCAGGTATTGATCAAATGGCTAAATATGATATGATTGAATCTAGAGAACATCGACTTTTGTAGTGGCACACTTTGATTTAATGTCCACACTGAAAAAAAATGACGTGGCATATCGTCTCGTATAAACACAGGAAATGCTCGTGTGAATTAAATGGAAGTATAACTCATTCTGTTTGATTCAGTGCAGCGATGTACCACTGTAGCATACGAGGAGTGGATCAGTAGCACTAGAGCCCTGGCCACCATCATTGTCACCACGAATAGCCACACGGAAAATGGGATCACTTGCCTTGCAGCGACGTTTAAATCTACACTCTGGATGCTGGCACAATAGAACCATTGTAACCGTACACTAATTGCGATCAAACAACTTGACCACAACGTAACACCTTAAAAATGATATTGTTTGATACACTTACACTGAGAAATGTCTACCCGTTCCGTACACTCCCCGTAGCAGGGTTAGCTGCCATTCCTCCCGGTTTTAGACAGCTGATAACGATCCGCGTGTTAACCCTATGTATTTGGTTATTTGAATAGAAAAATCATGTGATAGCCACGGTGAAATTTGAAACAAGCTACATCTACTCTTGAAAAATACTGATCAGACAAACACTAGTACCAATTCTCCATGTTGCATACCCTCCGTATTTTTCACTTCATTCTGGAAACGCCCTCTTTGCAAAGACAACAAATGAGATTCCCATCTCATTCACCATGAATGTAAAAGGGGCAGTTTCTTGCAGCCAACCAGTACATGTCTTTGTTGAGCAGACCCCAAACAGATTCCAGATCCGCTACTTCCAGACTATGCGGGACATATCCTCCCTTTGCATGCCACCGCCGCCTTGCAATTGGCTGTGTTCGAGAAGAGCAAAACTGCTGAAGACACCGTGCTGCTGCCTGATAAAAAATCACCTTGCATCATAAATTACATCTCCTTATGATTTGTAGACCAGTACATCAACCACAATCTACTCCAGATTCTGGTCGTGTTCGTCAGGATCAAACACCCAACGTATCTTGGTTAAATAAATAAACAAAATAATCTCATTCCAACACATTTCCGACGAATTCGACGAGGGGGGCAATACCTTTAAATGTGGCCTTGGGCTACCTCCCCGAAATTGTCAGCGACAATCAAAAGGTTTGACTAGTTGTTTAAACCTTAATATTTTTTTTCTTCATTTTTATTATTCCGCTAACTATTCCCACAATTTTGAAGTTAGAAAAAGTTTCAACTTCACATTCTTTCAAACGTTAATTCGCAGGTTGGTTCCATTCAGCATTTTTATGTTTGTAATACTTTTGAAATATTACAATTTTAGTAGGTTTTAAAACTGTAGGGTGGTCCTTGTGGCGTAATGGGTTGCTGCATTTGCACGACAGTCTATGTCATGATGATAGTCATGGGTTCGAACCTGACTATGGGTTCTCTGCATTTTCCCGGACCTCCTGCACGAGACAGCGCAAATTGGCATAGTGCTGCCCGTGATTTGTGTATAAATCAGATTATCTATCCTCCCATGTCACTCTCCAGCATCTCATTGTGTTCAGATCGGGCGCCTGTGGGTTCAATTGCTAAAGTATAGTTGGTGAACATAATCATCCCATGCATGATCCGACTAAATTCCTCAGTGTTGGATTTGCAGTGCAGCAGCTTGGTGACATGTGGTTAGATGAAACATGTGTGCAGGGATGCCGACAGGAATCCCCAGCCCGGGACACAACTCCACGTTTAGGGCCCCCCGCTAAAAAATCTGACTGTGCAAAAACAAAATTTGAGCCCCCCTCAGGTCTGAGCCCAGGACAACAGTACCAGGTGTCCCCTCCCCATCAGCGTCCCTGCGATGTGCGCACCCCTCGCCATCCCACACATCTGAGCTGCCGACAGGATTAGAGGGAATTGGGAAGGGAGAAAACTTGTGAAACAATCGAAATAAAAAATATTAATAAATAAACTATTGTGCAATACTGTTATGACCATTATAACCTCTCTACCATTCCTACTTCTGCTGCTGAGGAGCTCCATTACTACTGGAGTCAGAACAGAAAGATCTTCCAGAAAGGAACACTGACATTATTATTAATAATATTATTTATAAGACTCCACACACTCCACCGATTCCACACACTCCACCCATTTACTCCACCTACTTTACTCTCTCCACCCATTTCTTCCACACACTCCATCAAGTTCTTCCACTGACTTCACCTGCTCCACTCAGTTCTTCCACACACTCCACCAAGTTTTTCCACCCATTTCACCAACTCCACCCAGTTCCTCCACACACTCCACAAGTTAATATAACTTCTTCACACACTCCACTCAGTTACTCAACCCAGTTACTCCACACACTCTACACAGTTTCTCCGTCCACTCCACCCACTTCACCCAGTTACTCCACCCACTCCACTCAGTTTTTCACATAGACCATTATACAATATATGCATAGACCATATAAATCACTGAAAGTAGCATGTGTGACATCACTCATTGGTTTGTGAAGATCTGATTTGCTTCATAGAATTTGCCATTACGGGTGCAGAAATCTTGGTTGCGGATGTGACGATTTTAGGTGAGAGGGAGGAGTAATCTAGCTAGCTAACTGATATTAATTGGGATGCTAACGAAAATGTAACGTTACTTACCGGAAAAACAGAACTGCCAACTCCTTTGAATGTTTTGTCGTACAACCGAACGTCACAGCCATGCCCTAATCGCCCCTTTGCTTTATTAAAACAACAAGACTATAAGTAATAAAATGAACATCATTATGTATTGAAGAAGGCTTAAATCTAGTGATTGAGACCATATACTCATTATGAAAATGTTTACTGAGGTAAATAATGAAGTGAGAAGTGTCTCTCATTCTCATAGACTATTACAGAAACCGATCTCTGTGCTCACCCTGAGGCACGTACTATGAGTATGGTGACAAAGCCAGCCACCTTTTGGCTCATCAGCTAAAACGTCATGCAGCTGGGCGATCTATATCTCAAATCGAGTGCCCCTCTGTAACTCTTACAATTGACCCTTTGGAGATCAACTCTGTTTTTAAAAACCAGTTCTCCTCACATTACACTTCAGAGTCCCCAGATAATTTTGATGTGATGGTAGAATTTCTGGATAACTTGGAGATACCGACAATTGAATCTGCACTGGCTGAGCAAATTGATGCTCCGGTGACATTAGATGAGATCATATGCTCCATCAATTCTTTACAGTCAGGGAAAGCCCCTGGCCCCAATGGCTTTCCCCTGAATTTGACAAAAGATTTCATGACGAACTGGCCCCACTGCTATTGTCTATGTTTGAGGAGTCACTGAAGCTGGGCTCACTTCCCCCCACACTGAGACAAGCCTCAATATCCCTTCTCCTAAAAGAGGGGAAGGATCCCACTGCATGTGGTTCATACAGGCCCCTTAGCCTTTTCAATGCCGATGTTAAGGTTTTGGCAAAGTTACTGTCATCTCGCATAGAGGGTGTTCTGCCCAGCATAATTTCAGAGGAAAAGACTGGTTTCATTAAAGGTCGTCGTTCATTTTTCAACATTCGAACCATGTTTAATATAATGTATTCCAAAGACATAAATAGACACCCTGAACTAGTAATTTCATTGGATGCCGAGAAGGCTTTTGAAAAGTTAAATGGGAGTATCTATTTGCCACATTGAGTAAGTTTGGCTTTGAAGATGCATTCATATCTTGGATACGCCTCTTGTATACATCGCCTCTAGCCTCTATCAACACTAATAACTTCAATTCTGACTATATCACTCTGTCCCATGGAACTCGTCAGGGTTGTCCACTTTCCCCTTTGCTGTTTGCTATAGCTATTGAGCCTCTCTCAATTGCACTCAGAACCTCACCCTCACTTGTAGGGATAACCCGTAGGGGAGCAGAACACAGACTTGCCTTGTATGCTGATGACTTGCTTTTGTATGTAACTGATTCTGTCTCCCACTTGCCTGGGATCTGGTCTCTATTAGAAACTTTCAGCTCTTTTTCTGGGTACAAGCTTAACCTGCAAAAAAGTGTATGTATGTCTTTAAATGCAACAGCGCTTCCACTTCAACAGTCTGATTTGCCATTCCAATTGAATCGTCTTGGTTTCAAATATTTAGGAGTTAATGTTACTCGCTTAAAGTCTTCCTTATTAGAGGCAAACTTCACTCCTCTTCTTTCCCATATGAAGACTACATTTCAGAAATGGCAGGGCTTATCCATGTCTATGCTTGGAAGAGTTAATGCTGTTAAAATGAATATACTGCCAACATTTCTTTACTTATTTCAATCCATCCCCCCATTTTTACCCAAATCATATTTTAAATATATTGATCAGGCTCTCATCTCTTTTATATGGGGAGAGAAGACTCCCAGAGTTAGGAAATCCCTGCTACAGAAATGTACACTTAGCCCAGGGCTATCTTTGCCTAATTTTATGTATTACTACTGGGCAGCCAACATCCAGAAGGTTTTATTCTGGTTAGATGCCCCACAAACTTTGTGGTGCCAACTTGAGGCTGGGTCTTGTGTGTTGTCCTCTCTCCCTGCTCTCTTGTTTTCTTCCATCCCCCTATTGCCTTCTCGCTACACAGACAATGCTGTTGTCTGTAACTCTCTTAAAATTTGGTATCAATTCTGGCGTCACTTTCAGTCATGTTCTGCTTCTACATGAATGCCCATCTGCAGCAATCATCTTTTTTCTCCTTCTCAGGTAGATCCCGTCTTTCGTCTCTGGGTGAGAAATGGCATATTGAGCTTCGGTGACCTATTCATAGGCAATGTATTTGCCAGCTTCTTAGACTTTGTATCAAAGTATTTTGTCATTTAATATGCAGACTAGCTCTAAAACATCGGCTGCATGGGAGACTGAAATGGGAGCAAAATTGGGAGATGATTTTTGGGGGAGAGGCATCAAGAAGATACGTACCTCTTTGTCATGTGCTCACCTAAGTCTTATCCAGTTTAAAGTGGTACAGAGATTGCATTTTTCACAATCTACTAGATTATCAGAAATATTCCCAGAGGTTGATGACACCTGTGTCAAGTGTGGAGCAACTCCCTGTCATCTTAGCCATATGTTCGCCCTTTATCCCAAACTTTAACATTTTTGGAATTCTATCTTCAATATCCTTTCAGACATTCTTCAAGTCCAATTAGAATGATGCCCCCTACTAGCTGTTTTTGGTATTACACCAGTCCCACAGCTCCTGAATAGAAGACAAGCAGATGTTGTTGCCTTTCCTACTCTAATGGCAATGACGTAGGCTTCTATTCTCCTGGAAATCCTTAGAGTCCCCTTCTGTTTCTATATGGCTGAAGGACCTTATTTCTTTCTAAAATTAGAGAAGGTGAAATGCACTCTCAGGGGGAATACTGATAACTTTTTCAAATGCTGGAACCCTTTTATTACTTATTTCAAAAAACACTTCAGTAGGGTGTGCACTTACCCACAATCAATTTTTTTTTTTTTTACTTATTTATTTTGATGTTCACTTAATTTGGTTTTTCAGTTGATGAGCATGTATGTGTGTGTATATGTGGGACCAACCTTGGGGGGTGGGTGATGCGGGATTGGAGGTTATTTTCTAATAAAAAAACTTGAACAAAAACTTCCATATCTATGTATATATTTTGAAGATCAATTATCTGCCTGAGTATTTCATTTGGTTTGAATATGTGAGATAACCACGCCCCATTCATTTGAATATAACAAATGGATATTATAAAATGTGTCATTATGAAATAAGAATGCCTTGAAATAAATAAATGTGGAATTATGAAATAAAAGTCACCTGAAATAAATAAAAGGTTTCCTTTGAAAAACACCATTGTGAAATAAAAAAAACAATTTATTTATTTTTATTGGACTGCTTTTATATATTTATATTTCATTTATTTATTTCAGGACTTATTTCATAGCCATATTTATTTATTTATTTAATATTGACTAAAATGGCATTCCATGCTATGCTATACAGTCTGACACCTTTCACTTTCACTTTATCAGAAATCACGTATTTGAAACACAAAGAAAGACGCTTTAAATAGAGGCATCAAGTGACATCCCACTCATCGTCATTCACTAAACCTACAGCAATTCAAAGCAGGATATTAAAAGTTCAAACGCGACAGGTGAGTAAGAAAATCATATTTCTATTCTATCTATAGCCTACTGTACACGCCTTAGCCACTGAAATAAAAATTGGCACTTTTGGCTCTTGGTTTTTATTTGGTTAAATATATAGTAGGCCTATACTAAGAATGTATACTAGATCAGCCTGGCACATCGTACTGATTTGTGATTACTGCCATGTTGTCATTCCCAGCTTCTATTTTTTTCAAATAATTAATAAATTCATTTGAAACAGCAAACATAATGGCGTTCATATTTCAGGTTTGAATGCCGACCAGTATAGTATACACAGCGCTTCACTTTTTCCTCATTTTGTTACGTTACACACTTATTCCGAAATTGATTAAATTCATCATTTTACTCAAAATTCTACAAACAATTCCACATAACGTCATTGTGAAAGAAGTGTGTTTGAAATCTTATAAATTCATAAAAAAACGAAACAACCACATGTTCATAAGTATGCACAATACTATTCAGACTATTACTGGATAAAACTCTCCCTAGTGAATATTTTTAACATACAATGTCTCACTTCACGGTCTATAGCAGTGTTTCTCAAATAAGGGGACGTGTACCCCTAGGGGTACTTTGGAACACTGCAGGGGCTACATTAAATTTTAGCGAAAATGCAAATGTCATGCATTATTCCTAAAATAATTATACTATAATAATGAATGAATTAAGTGATGGATTTTAAACATCTGAAATGTAGCATTTAAATATTTTTGTTTAAAAAAGGTTGTTTAGTGAATATAACAGTGCCGGAGCTGTATTGTACCTCTATATATTTTTTTTTTCTAAGGACATTCACATTGTCCTGTAGCCAACCCTTTGTTATCTTGTCTGTGTGCTAAGGGTAATTGTCCTGTTGGAAGATGAACCTTCACCCAAGTCTGAGATCTAGAGCGCTCTGGAATAGGTTTTCAGCATGAACACTCTCTCATGTTTTTAAAGCATAAAAACTCATGGTCTGAGAGTCCTTCAGGTGCCTTTTGGCAAACTCCAGACAGACTCTCACTTGCCTTTTACTGAGGAGATTCTTCCATCTGGCCACTTTACCATACATGCCTGATTGGTGGAGTGCTGCAGAGATGGTTGTTCTTCTGGAAGATTCTCCTCTCTCCACAGGGAAACACTGGAGCTCTGTCAGAGTGACCATCGTGTTCTTGGTCACCTCCCGGAGTAAGGCCCTTCTCCCCCGATCGCACAGTTTGGCCAGGTGGCCAGCTCTAGGAAGAGTCCTGGTGGTTCCAAGCTTCTTCCATTTATGGATGAAAGAGGTCACTGTGCTCATTGGGACCTTCAATGCTGCAGATATTTTTCTGTACCCTTCCCCAGATCTGTGCCTCGATACGATCCTGTCTTGGAGGTCTACAGACAATTCCTTGGACTTCATGCCTTGGTTTCTGCTCTGACATGCACTGTTAACTGTGGGACCTTATGTTGACAGGTGTGTGCCTTTCAAAATCATGTCCAGTCAACTGAATTCCAGTCAGGTTGTGGAAACATCTCAAGGATGATCAGTGGAAATGCACCTGAGCTCAATTTTTTTATTTTTAATAAATTTGCTAAGATTTCAAACACTTCTTTCACATTATTAATATGGGGTATTGTTTCTAGAATTTTGAGGGAAATTATTAATTTAGTCCATTTCGGAATAAGGTTGCAACATAATAAAATGTGAAAAAAGTGAAGCGCTGCGAATACATGCCGCATGCACTGAAGGGGTGAAATATATTAGTTGTAGAGCTGTAGGGTTGAACATTATCTACTGTATATGCCTGTAGGCAAGTAACATGTTTTTGTAGTGAATGCAAGCTTTAATAGGAAGCCAGTGGAGTGAGCTGTCATTTTGAGAATTTGAATATTGAAATCGAGCAAATGGCATCGTTCTGAGAAGTTGTTAGGGTTTGGCACAAGGAGGCACCCTACAAAAAAGTACAACAGTCCAGCCCGGAAATGACAAGTGCCTGGTAGTGACATTTAGGCCTTCACTAGCATTCTGCTAGCAACACTAAAAGTGACGTCATAGGTCTGGTATAAGGAGAAATCCTTCATAATAAAAGCCTGAATGTCCATGCATATCAATGTTTATAATTCCTTAGTAAGGTTAGTGAACTCTAAACAAAGGCAGAGATATAGTTTTGCTGTTATAGCACAATCTGCATAAGCAAGTATAGTATGTATAATATACAAGTAACCATTGTTCTTAACCCTTTACGGTCTAAGGGGTTTAAGCCTGCCCTGTAGAAGGTTGACCTTTTGGCCTCTGGAAACGTCATATTTTTGCCTAGAGTTAAGTGTCTTATAACTTTGGATTCAGAAGCCTCTTGGCTACAACATGGATCAATGAAATCCCACATTCTAAGACAGTGATTTTCACATATTGTCATTTATATCCCAAAAAATACAAGAATGTATGTTTACTTTTTTGGTTTATTAAGTGTAAATGCATATAAACCATGATGAACAAGGCTTCTGAATGAATATTGGCAAGCCCCCAGGGCTCCTGAACCAGTGTGACAACGTTTGGGAGACATACAACAGGTCTATATATACCCATTTCTCACAATTTTTCTAAACCTATTTTAAAACCCAGCTACTTATATCCATTCCAAAAATTGTTGGTTTTGTGGAGGAAGATGTCCTACATCATTGCAGAGTTGCTATTTTGTCATTTTCACACCTAGTTCCTGACAGTCTAAAAAATTGAGGCAAACTATATTCAGCTCTGTTCAATCCACATAGACAATCTACCACTCATTATTTGCAGCCAAACATAATAATCACATTTGATGCTCTAGAGCAGGGGTATTAAACTCTAACCCTACGGGGTCCAGAGCCTGCTGGTTTTCTGTTCTACCTCAACATTAATTGGACTCATCTGTTATTTCACAAAACTCACTCTTTCTACATGCTTAAAACACCATTAACCGGCCTTTGTTTAGAGTTCACAATCCTTACTAAGGAACTATACATTTTGATATGCATTGCCATTTGGGCTTTTATTTTGAGGTATTTCTCCTCATACCGGACCTATGACATAGGTCACTTTTAGTGTTGTTAGCAGAATACCAGTGAAGGTCTAAATGCAGCATGGCACGCCACTGCTGGTTAGTTTCTGATTCCAGGGGACCCAGATTGTCTTCATCTGAACATGTTGTAATATTAAGATATTATCTTTTCAATGACAGATCGAAGCATAGGTTATGAAATACTTTCTATTCTGCAACATCAGTATAAATAGATATTAGGACATTTAAGATTTTATTTGTTAGTCATTGATCAGGCACTGAATCATTTAACCATATTTTCATTTTTGGTTATCATCTGCCTTGAGTCAGATATGATTTATGTTATTATAAAGACATTACAGTATATAGTTTCTTGTTGTGGACATGTTTTGGACTAATAAACATTCTTTCAATCTCATCATCCTAGGCAAGCACAATGAGTTTGATAGAGCAAATCAGGAAGCTGTCAAAAAATGCAGCAGATAATTTTGAACGTGAGTTATGGAACATCTTACTTAGCTTAATGTATTGTGTGGTATTGTGTTGTTGACTAGGTTCATAATTATTTTATATTTGTTTTCAGTATATGAAACTACAAATGACAAAGACATTCAAGCGCTAACAAGAGAAGATCTGAATGAACTTCTGCCGGGCCTTAAACATTTAAAAACTAGAAAGATAATCTTTGGAATCATAAGTAAATCTAAACAGGTCTGTATTGCCCTAAAGTCTTCTACAAATATCAAACCAATATTTTATTTAATATACCAACCTCCCATTCTATATTATATATTATTTTTGTTTGTTTTTTAGGACATAGATAAACCTATTGAATTAGTTATTCAAGAACTTAGAGGATTTATTTCAACTGATTCAATGGAACGTAAGTCCATTTTTCAAAAGTACTTTTAGCATAGCAGTCATCCAAAATAGTTGGTCTTTCTTTGTGGTTGTGACTATGTGCTGGGGTCACCCTCTCTTTGCAGGTGCCCTGGCCCATGGCGGAGTGTTGTATGAATACTTACCTATTCTTAGAGATCTGCACAAGCAGCTTGACAAAGCGCTGCACTTCATTGAGGCGCACATTGAACTGCTTGAGAGCTACAGCAAAGGCGTTACTAACAGAGATCATATGGAGCAGGGATCCAGTACAGATTCTCCACCTGGAGAATGCCAACCTTCAGGTAAATAGCATCTATAACAGATGCAATTGCAATCTACACATCTCAATTCTCCAGCGGCAGCCATCTTTGTTGATTCAACCCAAGCGCTCTTTGGTGACGTGGTTGATAACGTTACTGTTGATCATCTGTCCATCATCGTGTAATGCCCGCGCTGACAAATTGATTGGTCCGAACAGCTCTTGTTTGAGCTTAGTTGCTTTACAATGATCAAGTCGAGACCAAACTTCCAGACTTCAAATGTTGTGGTTTGGGCTTTGTTCAGCAAGCATCCACTGCTACTGACAGTCTGTAATAAACATGATTTGTAATGGGGGTTGAAAAATTTTGATTACAACTGTAGCTCTTAAGGAGTTACAGTGTTCATTGGATTGGGAGTACAACCCCAATTCTGAAAAAGTTTGGACAGTATGGAAAATACTAATAAAAACAAAGAGGAGTGATTTGTAAATGTACTATGATCAGTGTTGGGTAAAGTTACTTTTCAGTTAGTTTTGAGTTCTCAAGTTTTGGGAAGTCTGTAATTAAGACAAAATGATCAGGTAAATGTAGTTCATATCTTACTGGTGACCATGATTGATATTTTCTTTACTCTTTCTATTTGTTTTATAGGTCACTGTTAAGATATGAACTCCCTTTACCTGATCATTTTTTCTTAATTACAGACTTCCCAAAACTTGTGAACTCAACAAATAACTGAAAAGTAATCGTAAAAGTAACTTTACCCAATACTGACTATGACTTGTATCTAAACCAAAAACGTATAAAGACAAGATGTTTTAAGTTTTCTCTAATCAACTGCATTGTTTTTTAAGTTAATGATATTGATGCATGCAACACTTTGCAAAAAAGTTGGGACAGGGGCAATTCAGGACTAATATCGATATGACAACTTGAAATAAGAAGGTGATGTGAAACAAGTGAGGCAATCATGTAATCATAGTATATAAAGAGCCTCCAAAAAAGGCCTAGTCCTTCAAGAGCAAGGATGATGAGTCGAGACTAGCCAATTTGCCAACAGATGCATCAGTGAATAATCCAACACTTTGAGAACAACATTCCCCAAGGACAAATCGGTAGGATTTGGGGCATTTCACCTTCTACAGTGCACAATATAATTAAAAGTGTCAAGGAATCTGGTCAAATCTTGATGCGATACTTCGGAATGCATGTGATCTCCGATCCCTCAGACGTCACTGTCTTTAAAAAAACGTAATGAGTCTGTAATAAATATCCTGATATGGGCTCGGGAATACTTTGGTAAACCTTTGTCAGTCAACACTATTCGCCGCTGCATTCACAGATGTATGTTAAGGCTTTACTATGCAGAGCAGAAGCCATACATCAACACTGTCCAGAAGCACCGCCAACTTCTGGGGGCTCTGTCTCATCTAAGATGCACAGTAGCACAGTGGAAATGTGTTTTGTGGTCCGACGAGTCAACATTTCAAATAGTTTTGGACAAAACAGCCGCTGTGTTCTTTGGCCCAAAGAGGAAAAGGACCATCCAAGCTGTTATCAGCCATAGGTCCAAAAGCTAGTGTCTGTCATGGTATGGGGGTGTGTCAGTGCCCATGGCATGGGTAACTTGCAAATCTGTGAGGGCACCATTAATGCAGAAAGATATGTACACATTTAGGAGCAACATATGTCTCACGGGTGTGTTGGAGTGACTGAGGCAGTATGCCGGAGTGGTTTCCATTTGATGTTTAATAGATAAAGGAGCAGTAGGCCACGGCTGTACACATATTTATATCAGCTGCACAACGTATATACTTAACTACTGTGCTCTAACGCGGCACAGGATGCAATTGCTACGTACAGAGCGTACGCCTGGCTGTAAAATTCAAATATACACTCACCTAAAGGATTATTAGGAACACCATACTAATACTGTGTATGACCCCCTTTCGCCTTCAGAACTGCCTTAATTCTATGTGGCATTGATTCAACAAGGTGCTGAAAGCATTCTTTAGAAATGTTGGCCCATATTGATAGGATAGCATCTTGCAGTTGATGGAGATTTGTGGGATGCACATCCAGGGCACGAAGCTCCTGTTCCACCACATCCCAAAGATGCTCTATTGGGTTGAGATCTGGTGACTGTGGGGGCCATTTTAGTACAGTGAACTCATT
>JACXGM010005728.1:0-13129 GCA_016801145.1 Umbra pygmaea
CATGAACAAACGCACAAAGGCGACTCACTTCTCACAACGCAAATACGCAGTAGTTCCGGTCCGGTCCAAAACAGCTCACAGCATTTCACCGGAGGTGGGTCGAGTAGCCAAAATCTGTACTCAAGTACTTATGGAAATATTTACTCAAGTAAAAGTTAAGCGTAGCAACCGTAAAAGTTACTTGAGTAAGAGTAAGAAAGTATTCGATGAAAAAACTACTCAAGTAGTTAGTTACTAGTTATTTTCGATCTGATTGATAAGAAGCAAAAACCCTGAATTTCAGACTACTTGGCAGAGCTTTCACATAACTCTATTTGAAAGTTACATTGTTCTGCTTACAATCTTTGCTTTCAGGTCATTTGAGAGTTGTTTTAGGCCCCCATGTTGCCACTCTTCATAGAGTTAAAGAGAACAATTTGCAATTGGCCACCTTAAATGATTCGATGCACCCAAATTTGTCTTTTTTCGTTTTGATGCATATTGCACATTTTCTGTTAATCCAATGAACCTCATTTCACTACCAAAACATGTCTGTGTCCTTGAGTTATTTGATAGATGAAAATTGCTGATCCAAACACCCAATTATTTACAAATGAAAATCATGGAAATTGTCAGGGGTGCCTAAAATCTTGCATACGACTGTATATATATGTATATATATATATATAAAGAGTTAATTTGCAAAAAATAAACATTTTTATCAAGATCCTATGTTTAGGTTCAGTAAATGAACTTCTGTATCATTAATGAATGGTTTGCTGAACTAACCAGAGCTTATCCTTTTAAAACATACTTTGTTCCTATATTTTTAAGTATATGCATTCTTTAGGTACGAATAAAATTCAATCCCATTTTTGTTTGTATGTATTTTGTACACTTTAGTGAGGTGTCTGTCCGGATTTGTGTATAAATGCAAAACGTCACATTAGGCTATTCAATTTGTTTAGGTTTTCTAAAAAAAAGGATATGAAAATGTACGTTTGTTTGTTTGTTTCACAAGATTTGTCTTTGCTTGCACAAGAGTGCATATGAGGAGAAACACTCGGACAGTGTGTGAAATAATATTACAATAAGGGAAAAGTGCCCAAAGTGACTAAATTACCGTTAATAGTGTTCAAATATAGGCATCATTGTGACACTTACATGTTTTTTCAGGTTGGAGCTAGAATTCGGGTATGTTGAGATGTCAGTTCGTTTTGGTGCACACAGCATGCATCATGATTATGAACTATTCTTTTTGACGTCTTGGAGTGAAAACATACACTGAACTTGAGGCCATGGGTTATCTGCCTCCGATAGCTCGCACACATCTTCCTCTGCTTTGGCCACCACCTTCCAACTAAACGCATGCTAAATATAAGCGGGTGACTGATGCGTAGTCACCTCTCGCGAAGCAGCCTCTCCAATGTTTCGCGAGACGTGCGAACAAGTCATATTAACTTACTATTACCATTTGACAGTAGCAGTGGAACACCACCGAATGTAGCGAAGTAAGTTTTTACACTAGAAATTTACTTGAGTAAGAGTAAAAGTACCCATCTGTAAATGTACTCTAAAAAGTACAAGTTACCGAAAAAATGTACTCAAGTAAATGTAACAAAGTAAATGTAATTCGTTACTACCCACCTCTGCATTTCACCCTAAACAGTATTCACATCATCCACCAGTGACATTATGATAATGAACCACGCCCTCCTCTCTTTCACCAGGGACTAATATAGAGACCGAGTTAACCAGCTGACAGTGATTAGGTGATAGATCAACTCGGTCCCCAATCAGCACCAGGTGAAAGAGAGTAAGGCGCTATACAGCACATTCTATACAACAAAACCTACAGTGCATAAGCACTGGCATACAAAACAATAACACAAATCAATACATATTTATAAGCACTGGCATACAAAACAATAACACAAATCAATACATATTTACAGAGTCCATCTCAGTTCATATGGAACAGGAGTCCCACTCTGGGATTTGTAACAATTAGCAATAACATTAGAAATTATACTCATGTCATATATTACACAATATACAACATTCTGAATTCACATAAAATAATGCACAAATTCACACCTCATATTTTGTGCATTTTTTGTCATTTTAGGGAGAACTGATTTGAGCATTTATGTGCATTTTCATGACATTTACTTATATTGTTTATATGCGTAGGCTCTGAAGCTGCTGTAGTATACCTGAAAGCTACTGCATCATACATGTTTCCTGCATTTACTTAGTATTACACAGGAGGTGTATTTACTGAGTAGCTACTACTGCATCATACATGTTTACTGCATTTACTTAGTATTACACAGGAGGTGTATTAACTGAGTAGCTACTACTGCATTATACATGTTTACTGCATTTACTTAGTATTACATAGGAGGTGTATTTACTGAGTAGCTACTACTGCATCATACATGTTTCCTGCATTTACTTAGTATTACATAGGAGGTGTATTAACTGAGTAGCTACTACTGCATCATACATGTTTACTGCATTTACTTAGTATTACACAGGAGGTGTATTTACTGAGTAGCTACTACTGCATCATACATGTTTCCTGCATTTACTTAGTATTACAGAGGCGTATTAACTGAGTAGCCTAAGTTTAGTTACTGTACTGATGGGACTGCTGTCTAATGGTCACCAGAGAAGCATCATTCACACATGTGGTTGTCTGGTAATTCCACATTTTTGGCAAACAAATGTGCTTTTCTTCACAAACTCTTCATAGTTATTTTAGTCACAATATAAATGAACACCCTTTAAAACTGCTCTGAAGCCATACAGAAGCCACAAGATCAATCACAAACCATCAAGGGCTTTCCTCATGTAATGAAAAAAGACAAAATTGCAGAGTTCAATATCATCACCAATATAGAGGAGCCTACTGACTTGTGCTGTCATTCCAAAGAGGGCACAGTTTACATCTGTGTGGATCTGACCCATGCTTAATTAGTCTGGGTGCAGAGAAGAATTCAATCTTCCAATATGGGAACAAATACAGGTATTTTGCAGGAGAACAACTGTTTGCAAACATGATGCCCATGTGGGACTTTAGCAAATATTACTAGCAAAGCCATTGGCTCACTACACCTCTGCTGTCCCTCAATTGGGAAGGTAGCTCTGCAAGATTACAACTGTCTTCCATTTGGAGTTTCTACACCAGTATTCTTCCAGCACCTGAAAGCCACAGAGGAGCTAAGTAACATACACTTGGATGATGTGCTGCTGGACATGTGGTGGAAAGCAAACTGAGCATGGCGCGAACAAGCACCTACTTCTGGATAAATCCTAAAAGGCAGGACTCGTGCTGAAATTAGACAAGTTCAGGAAAGGTTACGAACTGTTCCTTAGTCATATCATCTAAAAAGAACCTGACAAAACTAAAGCCATGCCTTCAGGAGAGAACATGTGCACTCTGAAGTTTCATAGGAATGGTCAACCATCTTGGAAAATGTATTTCTAACCTGGCTGAGAAACATGAATGGACTTGCAGACTAACAAACAGTGGTTCTTGGGATAAGAACATTTGAAAGTTCTTCAAAGGTTTAAACAAGACCACTGTAAAATCCTAGCAGTGAGCTGAGAAACCTCATTCAGGTGTGTTTAAAAGCCCCCCACCCACATATTTATCTGATAATAAAACATGAAGTAAAACATTATTTTCCAAACCGAAAGTTGGCGGTTCAACCAGGGTTCGTGACAACGCAAATTGTTGAAAGTGATGGAGTAATGCTAGACACAAGTGCAATATAGAACCACTAGCTCTGACTTGGGCACGTGTGGTCCAGAGACTCAATTGCAGGACGACACTTTGAGGTGTAAACACACCATAAGCCTCCCATGAGCTTACCGGGATGACAAGACTTGAATGCACCGGCGAGAATCCAGTTTCAGAAGGAGGCTCATAATGGATTTCTTACTTCATCAATCATGTTCCTGTGAAGAGTCCGACAGCAGCAGATAGGCTCTCACGCACCTGTTTCAAACAGAGGGAGCAGAGCTGATGCAGATTTGATGGACGATGCAAACCTCGACCTATCTTGACACAATAATGGAGAATTTACCTCAGTAGCTCACAACAGCTTAGCACCGACAACATCTGCTTACAGGAGATGCGACACTACATAGAGGCATGGCTGAATCGTAACAGATTGGATGGAAGGCAATAATTGTACTGGATTGAAGGAGCTTTGTTGACTTACGCTACTGGGCACTAGGCTAGTGATAGGGGTAACAGAAAGACTAGAGGTTTGAACATCTGACCAGCAACCAAAATGTTGGCTAGATAGAATCACCAAGCTCGGAAGGTGAAATACATGTTGATCTGTCCTTTGAAAAAGAGCTTCAGTTAAATGAAATCCCATGCACATTGTGTAACACTGGTAGAGAATATTCACGAGGGACACTGGGAAGTAGTCAAATGCAGGGAGCGTGCTAACTAATCATTTTCAGTTGCCAGTGCTTAGCAGTCAGTTAAGTGATTTAGTGTTGAACTGCAGGGCATGTGTCAAGGAGAGAACAAATGTGACAGACACTTATGTCATTCAAAATACCAAACCGACTTTGGTAGAAGCTAGGCACTGACCTATGCACACCAAGTCAAACTAACTACTCACTTTAAGGTATGTAAAGACAGCCAGCTGAATTCGTCAATCAAAATGGCCTTTATTTGGCAAGGGTATTTTACACAACCATAATTTTAGTTGGTGTTTAAAGGTGCTGAGAGATGTAGACAACATCCCCATTCAGGATAAAATAAAATCTACTTAGAATTCAAACACACTCTACATCAGAGGTTCCCAAAGTGTATGGCGTGACTTGGGAATATATATATATTTTTTTCCTGAAATACAAATGGTGAATTCAGTTTTCTGAGTGTCAGGCTAAACCATCTCATTCATTTGAGAAATGATATAGATTTGAGAATAACCTTGTTTGTTCCATATGAAGGGCAGTAAATTAAACCCACATTCCACGTTTCTAGACACAGCTGGAGGAGCCAATTTAGTTTTTCAGGACAATCGAGACGTGAGCTGCAGCTGAAATAATATATATTTACCAATCACAGATAATAACAAAAAAACTCATATCCTATCAGAGTCTTTGAACATTCCTCATGCATGTTACAATAAGATGTATTTTAAATGTTTAAATAAGCATTTCCCTTGTTTTCCTGACACGGACATACAGTACAAAGCACCCAAAGAAACATGGATACAGTCCATCAGCAGGTCTTCCCTTCTCCCCAGTCAGTTGTCTGAATATGACTCCCTAGTTGGCTAATTATATATCTAGATTTATTTCTTGTCAAATGTTGAGCCATACAATTGTTTTTTGCCATTGTACAGTATACCGTCATTGATCGTTGTAAGTCCATACCTGGTAACAAGCTGAGCCCTGCTTGTTTGTCTGTGAATATTATTGACAGGGCTTATTAACAGTGCCATCATTCGAACAATAGAACAATGACTATTATCAAGTGGGATCAAAAGGATAGGAAGATGATGAGATCTGCACACCACTAAATCGCCACTCAATATGCCAAAGGTACTATTTCTAGAATCCAAGGCGTAACAATGGAACTACTTTCTTTTTCCATCTGTGGAATTCGACACAGTGTACCGTTAATGTCTATGTGTACAGCATGCTGTGTTCCCATTGTCAGTCTCATCCATGTAATTAATTATGAGTATTGAAACAGATTGAGAATCACATTTGCTTCAGAGAGAAATGAGGAAGGATGATTGTTTCATCTGAAAGTGCAGATGATTGTTGACTTGTATTATTAATAGAGTTTGAATATAGAAACAATATAATGTGGGAAAATACCACCACATCCTAATGATACATAAGACAATACAGCACAACCGGTGTTGCCAGGTCAAGCAAAAGTGTCTAGCCCAATGACTGTTCAAAACCAGCCCAAACTTCCTTAAAACTAGCCCAATTTTTTTACACGCAACAGAATTGCCATAGTTTACTAAGTATTTTCTACAGAATTAAAATCTAAAATTTTCTGTGAATTAAAACAATGTATACTTAATTTCTAAATTTGTATTTCTTTGTTACACAAAATGTTTATGTCATGACTTGTGCTGTACGTGTGCAGTCTTTACACTGCTCCGAAAGTGCTGCATACAGGTGATCTCTCTCCCAAAAGGATCTCCTCACTCTCTCCCAACAAATAAATAGTTGTCTTTCCTTTCCCATAAGTAAATAGCTGTTTCTTCTTCCCTACTAGGCTCATGCCACCACGTACTTAGCAGCTTACCCTCAAAGTTAGTTTTTTTACGTTCACCTTGCACTTGATATTTACATACAAACTTTTTGAGACAGATTTTTCAGCATAATGTCATATATATAGAAAAAATATGGAATGTATGTAAACCATGATACAAATGTCTGTGAAATCAATGCTGGCGTGCCACCAGGTGATGTACATATTTTCACTATTTACCCCATACATTCCTTTCAAAAACCTAAATATAACCCCCCCCGAAGTTACATGTTTCATTACAGTGAGATGGCCTACCTCAGTCAAGGGGTGTTATTTTTTGTAATATTTATTGTCAAGCTGTAGAATATTAATTCCCTTGCTTTCAAAACTATATTAAACTATTTAAGGCTGTGAATGATGAATGACATGGCCAATGTCAAGATTCATGTATATTTTCATGTATACCACTAATGTACCACTTACCATGTAATACTACATGTAGGTAAAGCAACACAAATTCATTATCAGTTCCAATAACCTATTTTTATTGTTTTCACTATTATAGTCTGGCTGTATGCACAGAGTAAGTATATAAATATAAAGCGTAATTGAAAGCAAGCTATTGTCCATCCCCATTCAGTTGAGTTCATGTTTGCCATTTCAGATATAAACTAATAGGCTGTTCTGTTATCAACTTGAAGCAAAATAATTACGATCTCCTACAAGTTGTTTCAAACAAAAATCAAATCACCATTTTGCTAATTATATTAATCATCTGTAAGTACAGTCTAATATCTTTGTTTGAGTAATTATATCAGCATGTATTTTTTCCCAGGAATAAAATGAAATAAACTTCCAGTTTACTTCCCACTCCTGTCTGATTTTATAGAACACACCACAGAGAGGATACAGGTATGTATGGATGTTTGAGATGGCTGTGATGAACTAACAACCAAACGTTTCCTGTCAGCAGAAATGACTCTTTCATATGGTGTTGGTCAACAGTTAGATTCTAACATATATCGTTCCAGAGATATTCATAGTAAAGTCAGTCTGAAGCTTCAAATTACCTTTAGGTGTTTTACCGGTAATAGGAAAACGCAGCGGCCGCGATTTACTTTAGAATCAGCCAACAAATTCGCTCCTCACCTGTGAATTTTTTTTTCACCCGCAACATTTTTTCAAAGTAGCCCAATTCATCTATAGGGTGCGTCGTGTAGCTCCTGCCTGCAGGGAAGGGGATATGCAGTTTTATTCAAATGTTTAGGCACCCCCGACAATTTCTGAAATATTTTTATTTATTTTATTTAACCTTTATTTAACCAGGTGGGCACATTGAGAACAATTTCTCATTTAAAATGGCGACCTGGCCAAGATAAAGCAAAAAGGTGCAAGTGCAGACAGTGTTACAAACAAATACAAATACACAAGAATTACACAAAGGGTAGAATAAGGAATAAAGATAAAAATACAGTCAAAATTGAACGAGTCAAAATATGACTGTGTCCTTCAGTTATTTGATAGAGCCAAATGAAATTGCTGATCCAAACACCCAATTATTTATAAATGAAAATCATGAAAATTGTCAGGGGTGCCTAAACTTTTGTATACAACATGTATGAATATGTAAATGGGGGTGCGAGCTAAAGAGTTTGGCAACCCCTGCTCTACATGTGCTGTATTACAAACCAATAACTGGTGTGGACATAAGGGATTCGAGTATTATGAGTACACCTTATCCGGGTTTCACAGATGTCATAAATCTTTTGACATCCATGTTGGTCCAGCAACGGAAGAGATGGCACAGGCCTTTGTGATTGACTATGATGGGGAGGATTTGCATGTCATTCAGATGGTTTACAATATACAGAAGAAGATCACTGATACATACCTAGCATGGCACACCTTGAGAGCTACATTTCTATGCACTGAATAGGTAGAAAGAAGATGTGGATGGATGCTAAATATTGCAACAAGACATATTGGGTGAGAGACAGAAGATTGCAAGGGGACAGTTACAAATTCTCTGATAATTTAGGTGCTAATTTATACATTTATGCCAGTATGTATATGCAAATTGGTTATTTTTCAGTATAGTATTAAATCAATATGTAAAACATATAAATAGGCCATATGTGGTTTAAAACATTGGCATGTATCATTTGGAGGAATATTTGTACAAATATTTTTATTCAATTGAAAACCTAAAGTTCCCCTAAAATCCTATTGACTTTCTTTCTCCATGGATTTTATAACAAAACAATTTATTAGCAGTTATATTTTTCAGAAAGGTGTTTATGACCTTTTGTCAATATTAACTGTTGTTAAAACGATGCACAATTTTGTTAATCTTGCCTGAATCTTCTGTGGGTAGAGTCAGTAATACAAACGACTGCCAGCACTGGTATAATAATAAGTAAAATAATTATTTATTTTGTTATCGTCACTGATTATTTGGTCGATTCACAATTGGGCAATGTCCATTCTTAAACATGGGAATATAACACAACCAATGAGAAATATTGGAAAGGGTTTAGCTTAGGTTTTAAATTTCCATTGTATGCTGTTCAAAGCAAGCCATATATAGCAAACAATATACTGTAACATATGTACAGTATATTGAAGTTATAGGGGAAAAATGATGAACATATATAATTTGAATCGATTTAAGTAATTGATTGACTCTGTCTCTCATTGGGCAGCTCTCTTGTTCAGGGAGTGCAGGGTGGAGCTAACCTGAGTACTGTGTCAATAGGTTATATGGCTCTGTCTAACTTAATGAGCTAGATACAACTTTGTGAAATAATGATTATTTTGCACAAAAACCAAACGTTTTTTCACCAACAAAAAAAACACAAAACTGTCGAAGCCCAATTGCTTTTGGTACACACATTTTTATGATAAATGGCAATTGTATCTCTTAAAACATACCTTTTCATGTGGCTTCATGATTTTTGCATTTTCTTGGTGAATTAACATTGTTTTTCATGCAAATAATAATAATTTATTATTTTCATTTCAGAACATTCTCTCTAGCGCAGTGGTTTTAAAAACTCTCCTAATATACCCCCAGACAGTCCATGTATTTGAACTACCCCTGAGCTAGTACACCTGATTCAACTTGTCTACAAATGAACAAGTCCTTTATTAGTGAAGCTGGTGTACTTGTTCAGGGCTGCAGCTAAACTGTTGCACACCTGATGGTACTTGAGGAGAGGTTTGAGAACCACTGCTCTAGCGCATTAGTGTGGACAGAGCCATATAACCTTATGCCGTACCACTTGTGCTAGCTTGAACAAAAAATAATTACTTAAAATGATTTAGGAAAATAGACAAATTATTGAATTCTGTCATTGTTCCCCTGTGTCATTCAAGTGAAGCAACTGACCAAATTACACACAAATTAACCTAACCCTAATGCCCATGCCAAGTTCTTAAAGTAACCCCAATTCTAACACTAACAACAAAGGTTTTCCCTAGACCAGGTTAAAACCTTGTGTTCCCCACGTTTTAGTAAAACCAGGATCATGCAAGCATACACACAATAAAGAACTTATTTCCATTCTACATCTTACTTTCAATTAACCATTTACAGTACCCTAATCCCAAAAACCTCTAAAACCATAAACTTAACCCCCAACCAATAACCCTAAATCTTACCATAAGCATATATGTAACTTCTACATTAAACCAAACCACTAACTTCTATGTGGAAAATCTGATATTACAAGCAACCCACAAGGTCAAATTTCTTTTAATATCCTGGTAGGGATTTAGTATCCACACCTGGATACTAAAACATGTATAAACACATACGCACACCCGCACACGCACACGCATGCACACACACACACACACACACTTACACACACACACAGTTGTGTACAGCAAACCTTGTGGGGACCAGAAAAACTTTAAAATCCATGTTACCTACTTTAACCTTAACCCTTAACAGAACCCTTACCTTAACCTAACCCTAACATTAAGCTCAACCATCCCTAACTCTAACCTTAACCTCAATATCCTAACATTTATGCCTAAATTTAAACTTCGGTAAGAATTTATTTTGAGAGTACAAAAAGTATATCTGTAGATGCTCTACAGATTATCTGCAGACTAGCAACAACATTTTAACAAATTATCTACTAACCCTAATCCTTGCCTTAACCCTTCCCCTAATGTTAAGCCTAACCTTAACCATTACCCTAAAACATATTCTGAACTTACCCCTACCCTTAAACTACACAATTAGTTCCTTATCAACAGATCGTTTTTTGATAGTTTGTTGATAGTCATATCATCAACAAACTATCTGTAGAGCATCTACAGATGGAATTTCGGACTCTCCAAATAAAGTGTAACCTAAACTTCCCCTAATACCTAAACTAAAACCGAAACATTACCTATAATGCTTAAACTTGAAAGTACCCTAAATTGCAACCCTAAACCTAATTGTAACCTTGGCCATAAACATAACCCCTGAGCCAGATATTGGCTTTGTCCTCATGGGGACTGGCAAAAGGTCATAATATGGGCATTTTAAAGACTTCTGGTCGTAATACAATCTGTTAAACCAAAACACACACACACTAACCTCCAAGCTCCTCAGTGGAGATGCTGGTGAGTTGGAAAGCTTCACTCCCCTCAGACAGAGTTCGGCTCAGCAGACTTCCAGTGTAGAGCAGAGTGGACCTGACATGGTGGAACGGCATCTTCTCTCTGCACAACACACATACAGTTGGTAAATAGAGAGAGATTCTCCTTCCTGGCTCCCACATCTCAGTCTGTACTCTCTATCATCTCTCCTCTTCCTTTAACCCCTCCTCCCTTACCCCCACGGTCCCTGGATCAGAGCAATAACAACCCGACTAAAGTCTTGGCATTGTCAACCACTTCCTCTAGCCCCTCCCCCTTCTCTCTTTTCCTTCCACCTCCCTCCCCAACCGCTCCTCTGCTCCTGTCAGTACCACTCCTCCTTCCTTGCTCATTTTTGTGCAAACCTCTTGCCAATTTCCTAGAATACTATCTGTCCCTGTCCATTTATACAAAAAACATTATACAGTTTGCACATGCAGACACCCTCATCCAGATACACTATGTAGTGGGCGCATATATATATATTCATGCAGGTCCCGTTCTGTAAAATGCATTATTATTTTTTTGATTTTAACAAATTTTCCATCCTTAGTGAGTGATATCCAAATTGTAATTTAGGCCGTGATTTATCACAAGGCCTAGAGGATGCTGGGAAATTTATGTCAGGATTTGTGTCTTCAAAATCACACAGGAGCCCCACAGCTCATTAATAAAACGGACGAAGGTGCAATTAATGTAATACTTTATGTAAGTTCAATAGTTTGTATTTCAGGAGCTGCATCGGTCAAGACATTCGACACTGCTTTCGATACATCAATATTCCCACTAGCTTATAAAAGTTTGGAGTCACCCAGGAATATGAATGTTTTTGATAGAAATTCATACCTTCATTCGCCAAAGTGGCATTACTGTTATTATTTTTTGTGTTAATGCCACCGTGGTAAATTAAGGTATGAATTTCAATCAAAAACATTAATATTCCTGGGTGACCCAAAACTTTTTAACACTAGTGTACATCAGAACATTGAACCATCATTGTCCTGATCAATTAAGAGAGAGACAAACTGACAGGCAGTCAGGGAGAGATGGGATATGGAAATGAAATCCCCTTCACACGAACACAGTTCAACATGTGTGAAACATAATAAAAATAAGTGAATTGTTATTGATATCTCGGTCAGATTGTTATTGATATGTGTGCAGGGATAATAAAAAGTCAACTGTATATCTTCAAATATATACAGAAAGAAAGAAACTGAGAGGGAGAGAGAGAGAGCAAAATAGAGGGGGAAGTAGAGAGACCATCCCAGTCAACAAAGATGAAGAGGATTTTAAGAGCTGTGATGGTGTATATTTATAAGTGCCTCTGTGAGAGTTACTACATGTCTGTAGGCCAAAGAGGTAGGAGGTCATTAGACATGGCATGTAGGCCCAGAAGGAGCGAAGGGAGGGGATCCCCGGAGGTTTTTGTAAACACACGTCAACTGAGGGGTCGCAAGTGTTTGAGAGTTAGGAGAGGGGGAGGAGCCGTCGTCCTGTCTTTCTGTCTGGAAAGACAGAAGGGAGAAATTCTAACTTCTCTGCTCTTCTCTCGAGGCCCCTCCCCTCATCTACTCTCTCCTTCTCCCTCTGCACGTACTGAACATAAACATTTCAGACTCCTCTGTGGACCGTGAAACCACTGAATCGCAAAGCAGGGGAAGAAAGGATGAGGGAGGGGAGAGAAAGGATGAGGCAGGGGAAGAAAGGATGAGGGAGGGGAGAGAAAGAGGACAAGAGTGACAGATACAGGGTTGCTGGTCAGAAGCTGGGTTCGGTGTGTTCTAACGAAAGAACACAGGTGTGATGAAAAAGTAAGGGTTCCAGGTTAGCATGTCATTAGTCCAGCTGCTCTTGGTTCTAATCCTGTTCCACCTTCTCGGGTGCGCTGCCGAGGTCTTCGGGTCACCATGGCAACATGTAACCGGTGGTACATTTTCCACATTGCACCAACGAACCATGTGTAGACCTTATTAGTACAACACTTGATGGACTGAACTACAAAAACCTACTGTCCACCATAAATAATGTTTATGTTTACATCTTCCCTCTTGTTTTCTCTCTCTCTCAGCATCTTGGCTTAAAACATTTCATGAACTAAAATAGCTCTGAATTGGAATCAAGTAAAGGAAACATGAAATATGTTTTTTTTCTTTTTCAGGAAGCACGGGCAGATATAGAGACTGTGAGATGTGAGTTGACAGCCAATGACTGGAACACGAAACCTCTGTGTGTTCTGTCTGGTTTAAAAACATGGACTGAGAATGA